>JAQFYP010001684.1:0-14698 GCA_034694865.1 Bilobella braunerae
CACCGGGACTCGAACCCGTGTCCGTCCATTGGCTAGAGCTCAAGGCTCTAACCACTTGGCCTACAAGAGTTGGACACAAAAGAAATACTTTTTTAATTCATTACTAAATTTGAATCGGTCAATAAAGCACCCATTTTTTAAGAATCTTTTGCTCATTTCCATTTCCAAATTAAGATAAGTGCTTGACGCTTTTTTCTAAAGTCATTTTCTAATTAGAGCATTGTCGTCATGTTCCTGTAACAGTAGTGAAAACTTCATGTTTACACAGGATTTTTATGTTTTCAAACGGAACACAAACAGACTAGAGTGGAACTTGTACCGAAACATACAAAAGCTCTTCACTCTTCAACGATAGATCGTATGCGCTAGGAAGTCGTTTTTCTAAGGCGAAGTGGCAAAGTCCAAAACACTTGCTGTGTGCACTGATGCCTGATGAGCTGCATCTCTGTTTTTTTATATTTATCCACCAAACACTGAGTTTTGTTTCTAAATTTTTCTTGTAACAAAAAATATAGACTTTAGCAGTTTTATATGTTGTTTAGAAAAAAAATGGCTTGTGGTGTGTGTCTTTTAACTACTTGCGGAGCATCTGTCATTTGTTAAAAAAACGAACAATTGAAAAATCGTTTCCGGCAGAGCGTTCTTAACAGGAAAATGGACTGCTCAAGGTGCCTTTTGTGCATTTGCAAATGGACACCAATTCGAACACGAATTTGAATATGACTCTTCCAAAGTAACAATGAATTAAATTATCCAAAATATCCCAACCTCCACTGGGCGGAAATGACCCTCTCCCCTCGAAGGTCACTCAACTATATAAATTTTTTTTCAAAAGAACTTTGAAAAAACAACGTAAAACAAACGTTTTGTTTACGCACCTAACATAAAGTTCTTTGGCCTAAAATCAACATATTTTTTTGTTCGAAAAAATTTTTTGCTATAAAAGTAATTTTTATTTGCAGATTTTATTTTTTAGAATGAATGATAGTGAAGCATCTTCAACCTTTTTTGGTCCTGGTCCGTTGTACTGGTGCTTTAATGACTCATAAGAGAGTATGTACTCAAAAGAGTCAAGATGTAGATGGACACATTCACAAAAGAATGTGTATTGTGAGGTAAAAGAGTTCTTTGGACCAGACATGCTGAACATGATTTAGAAAAGGAGATTCAAAATAAAATTAAAAAGCTCCCGGGATTTGAACCCCAGGTGCATATAGATATGCATATACTGATGAGAATTTTATTTATTTAACAATTGGCAATGCCTTAGTCAACAAGACTGACATTTTTTGGTTACATATATCATTGCTAGACTTTGTTTTAAGACTTTAAGATAATTCAAGATTATATTGTGTTTATATTTTTAGCTAAAACTAACTTAGTATAAAATTAAATGTATAAATTAAAATAGCACAGCCGCTACCAACTAGCATTTCCTTTGCTAATATTTTGACTAATAAATTTTTTTTAAGACTGATTAGATTACCCTGAGCTAATTTGTAATTTATACAGTGCTCAATGCGAAAACGGGACACTCCAATAGGCTGTCCAGTCTCACGCGTTAAACATATAGCTTTAATAGAAAATTGACTTACTTATTAGCACTGTTTGACAAATTTTTTTGATGAAGGGTTTTACTGATAGTACCACTTCCAAAAGACAAAAGAAGAACAAAGGCTTAAGGTCTCCTTAATTTAAAGTCGAAGCCTCGAAGGGTGTTTTAATATTCTATTTACGCTTTAAAAACGAAATTCACTTAGCCCCAATTTGTAAAATGATTAATCTCCCGGATGATCAAAAACTTTTAAAACAATTTGTTTTTGATGTTCAGAACGCTTTTTTAGAAAGATAAATAACAATAATATACAATTTTTTTAAAAATTATTGTGTGCAAAAGTTTTACTGAAATATAGACAAGACAACACGAGCAGTCGCTAAATTTCAGACTCCGTTTTCATTTTATTACTGCAAGCAGTTTTCAAAAACAAAGTTAGACCTCTGACAATGGAACCTCGCGAGCTTGTACACGCCAATCGTAATTATTGTCACGTATGTTATAAAGTAGTCATATAACATTGCTTTTATGTAAAAATTAGCGGCCGATATTCATTTTGAAATTTTTAGAAATTTTTGAATTTTTGGAGTTTTTTAGAATCTTTATGGGATTTAACACGCTAAAAAGAATAATTCAAAGGGGGGTTATCGTGAACTATTTTTGATACACCCCCTTACAACTGTCGTTTTTCTCGTGTTAAATCCCATAAGGATTCGGAAAAATTTCAAATTTTTCAAAAATTTCAAAAAATGTCAAAATGAACATCGGCCGCTAATTTTTATATAAAAGCAATGTTATATAACTACTTTACAAGATATGTGACAAAGGAGTTGATTGGCGTGTACAAGCTCGAGAGGTTCCATTGTGAGTGTATACTCATTCCTGGCACACTTTGCTAGTACCAGTATCCATCCCCAAATGAGCCAGTCAGAGGCAGTCGATTCAGAAGTAGTCAATTAAAATTTTGATAAAAAATTTTTTTTTAGAAAAATTGTTGTTTTGAAAACCCTAAAATTCCGACTTCAGTTTTGACTTTATAATTCTAAACAATCTTGAAAGATTATAAGGCTCAATTTATTGAATGAGTATTGACTCATTCACTCACACTCATAAATTGGTCATAACACGGCGTCACACAATAAAATGGACAATTCAGATATATTAAAGTTTGAACTGCAAAGATTTGTAGTTTTGTCTTATGCCATTTTATTTCATGAGGAACTCCAGTAATTAAGTTGTAACTACTTTGTTTAGTCGAGCGGATGAGTGAGTAGTTGAGTAGATGGATGAAGAGCAGAGTGAGTAGAATGAGTAATACAGATTCCAAAATTGTGGTGATTGTGATATATGAGAAGAAAATTTGACATTCTTTTTTTAGTCAACTCAAAATTTGGGTTTGCGTAAAGCATCGTTGGACGCGCTGCATGCACAGAGATGAGGTGAGATTCTGTTTGTATTTTGTAAAAAAACTAAACATTGTTACTAAACCCTAGTCTGTGTCCACTTTATATAAGAATAAAAAACAAAGCGTGAAATTTTTAAAATGGCGTTTTAAAATTGTTTCAAACTGGAGTTTTCAGAATGTTTGGAACTGGAGTATTTAGATTTAAAACATAGTGCAGAACTAATTCTAAAATAAAACTATTGTAGAAACATGGAGTTCGGAATACTTAAAATGAAGATCTTCGAATCTGTACAGAGAAAGTCATGGTGGTGTTTGTTAGTTACTTCTTCGAACGGCGTTACTGCATGGAATACCTGAAGTTTAAACTTCAAATTTCAAATGTTTGAAATTTGTCTCACATAATATGTTTCACTTTGTTTGTACAAAGCGGTGTTCTAAAAAAAATGGTATTTTTGAACAGTATCTAAGAATTTCAAGTAAGAATAAAAATAACCAATCTTGAAAGTTTTTTCAATTGTGCTTTGATATTGTTCGAAATTGGCTGGGAAGTGACAGGAAATCTAAAGGTACACGGTTGAAAATAACGTGATAACTTATGATAAGCGTGATAACGCATGATTTTATTATTTTAGCAGAATGCTTTTTGTGTTTATTTGGGTTTTAAAAGTTTTTTTTATCGTTTTCAATCCGTGACGCTCTAAAATTTGCAAAAATCTAAATTCAAAATTTAGAATTTATGTAGCAAATTGATAAAGTTGCTTGAACAAGTTTTAGAACTAAAAATTTGTTTCTTCGAACAGTGCGTCCATTGTTTCTAAAAGTGGAAAAGTTACGTTGGCTATTCTCACTTTCAGTCTAATAAAATACGCAACCTAATATTGACTTTTGAAATTTAAAAAAAAAACGTTTTTTTTTCAAATTCGAATGTTTTTTTTTTCATGAACTCACAAGATCATAGATCAAAGAACTTCCAAAACTTTTTTTAAAATGTACATATTTTAAAATGCGTTGCTTGCTAATCATTCTAGGTGTTTGCGGTGATGCAACTGCCAAGTTTACACTGTTTGTAACGTATGTGGACATGTATGTTTCAACAATAATCGGAGAAGCTTCTCATTTTAGCCCGAGCCAGGGCTTATGTGCCCGTCATGTCTGTCCGAAACACTCTAGCGGACGAACTACATGTCACAGCATCTCCAAATTGAGCACACATGAGTTTTGGGACAATAAGGCTAAGTTCGAAGATGGGATTGGTGAGTCAACCTCTTGGGGGTCAAAGGTCAAATATTTTGTGACTAAGATGACTAGGAACGGGGGAACTTTACCATCTAACAATAAAATGAGCCAGATCTTGGCCAAATTATGCATAGCAAATTAGTATGGCTGTACAAAGATTGAAATCGGAACACCCTGTCACGGTGTCTGGGTCCAGCGATTACTGAAAACTTTAAAGTCCAAAAGTGCGCTATAAACAAAAACTGTTAAACGCTGTGCACACTATGGAAACGTGCATGAACACAATGAACAGTTTGGTATTAAAATGTACAAGAACAAACAAAATTGTTGCCATGGTAATATAAACTGGTTTTTTTATTGCTAAATTATAATTTAAAAAAAAACACATTTAGGCGTAACCAGGGCTTACTTAAATGGTCAAGGACATGACAGTGTTCGGGGGATGCGGCCCGGTAGTCAGTATATTAACTGGTTTAAAATAATTTTATTCAAAAATTTTCAAAACTGTTCATTCTGTTAACATTTTTTGTAAACTGTTTATTCTGTTAACAATTTTTCTGTTCATTCTGTTAACAATTTTTCTGCTCATTCCGTTAACAATTTTTGTGAACTATTTATTCTCTTCACAATTTTCACAAAAGTTTTGGATTTTTTTTTCGGGATTACTTTTAAATTTTAAAACTACGTTAAAATGGTGAATAGTTTCATATGAACAATCATTCCTGGTTCGGGCTTCATAAAGGTTGCACACTGTAAGTTATGTTAAAATTCACTTATGAATCATGTTGTTCAAAGGTTTTGGAGAATCATCATTGCATTTTGCTTAGCTTTTTACTTAAAGTAATTAATAATCCAGGCCAGAACAATCTTTAGAATGCTATTTATTCCTAATATGTGTATGATTTTTGTTTCTAATATGTTGTCAATGTTGTTGCATTGTTTTCTAAAAAAAACATTGCTTTTCAAATAGAAGACAACCTTTTTTTGAAGACAGAAACCTTTTGCGCCATCTTTTTAATTTACAAAATCGCTTGGCCGTTTGAGAAGGATTTTTTTTAACATCCATTTTTGAGTATTTTATGATTTATTTTGAATTGTTTCAGGAAATTTGCATTTCCGGATTCGAGTGTATCAAACAAGCTCTGATTTTGATTTGCTGGAATCCCTTTCGCGGCTGTAGGTTATTTAGTTCCAACGATTTGAACTTCAGCGCCACTGAACACTGCCGCTGATGAGCATGAATCTAAGAATATGTACATGACTTTGAACAAAACCTTTCGTATGCGTTTCAAAATTTTGAATGTCGAGTCTTGTTTTCGATAGTCAGCGATGTTTTTAATATTAGAAAAATACCATACGTTTCACAAGTATTTTAAAGTGTTTGCTAGTTTACTAAATTCTCAATAATAATTTGCAAATACAGAGAAAGTAAGAAACACCCTAATTGAAATGTTAAACTGTGGTTGATGTGGTTGTGTGTCGATCAATTACCTTCAAGAGTTCAACTCAAGATAAGTGTTTGAATTTTCAAAATATAGCACAAACAGACTGGAGTGACACTAGAACAGCGCTTTGGTAGATCTTGAATTTTCAGAGCTGATACGGAAGGGCAAGCGCAAGCCGACTTTATTTTCACGGCTCCGCCAATAGCCAATCCGAAACAAATGGCCGTTTTACAAACGGATCCGCCAATGGCACAACCCGAAAAATTCTAGACGAAATTGAAGCATTCCTTGATGAACTGGATCATATTTGAAGAATTGCTGTTCAGCGCCACGTCGGGTGGAGCCCTCGTGACAAAGTCGTCGCGGAATAGAGTCTTTCTTGGAGATGGCGTGGCTCCGGGAATCCGTAATGAACTGCTATTGCGTCACCTGGGTAAATGACGAATTATCCAGCATATTTCTCACCGTGTACGCTCCAAAACCATCAAAATGACATCGATCGACATATCGAGCATAAGCCCGTAATTTAATTAAAAACTGTTCAAACTTATATACATATTATGGTACATTGTTGTCATATCTTCAAAGCCAAAATGAACCTAGGTGTCTCTTTAAAAAAAACAATAAGCGGCGTATCGGCCACAGCAACAAAACAGTTTTGTTCGAATTTCGAGTTGTCTCAAATTTTCCAACTCTCTTTTAAGCAGAATGAGTTGGAAAACGATACCTTTAGTTTTGGAATTCAGGTTACATTAACTTGTATAATTTGCCTACCGGCGTGTAACCTTCGCAGTGCAGCGTGGCGAGAATTGAGCATTACAATTTTTGGCGCAATCACTCCGCAGCCAATTGTTACACTGCGAATTGCGACACATAAGTGTCGCAATTAATGACGCATCGAAAGTGAGCGGCAGTTCGTTTCGCTAGTTGTATCCGTGGCTATCAACAGTCATCAAAAATTACTAAGCTACGCCTTAAGCTTTGATTTGAGCTTCCGAAGCCTTTTGCTTCATTCTTTATTATATGACTTGTATGGAGGATGTCGCACAAAACTCGTGTTCGGTGGAGGGCCCTTAAATAAGGGTATGCCAAAAAATTAAGGGCCCACTATGCAAATGGGATTAAAGTCCTCAGAAATCGTGTATAAATATTTTCAACATGCTTATTTCCTGTTTAGAGGCTCAAATTAAAAAAAAAATGGACTCTTCACTTGAATCGATTTATTTAGCTCAAGATGAATAGTTGCTGATTAGCGGTAACAAACTCTACGGAGCCTAATTAATGCAGTGTTTACCGGGTATTTGTTTTATTCATGAGCCTTGGAGTCACTAGTATTTTCAAAGAAATTGTTGAGAATTTTTGTTTGAATAATTCAAAATTTGAGGTGTTTTAAAAAAAAGTTTAAAAATTCTAAAATGAACTTAATTTAATTTAAAATGATTCGAACTCTTGAATACAAAGAAAAAAGTTCAGTTTAGCTTGTTCTATTTAATAAAAACATTGATTTGTAACATTGATTTGAATCAAATCAGATTTTATAAAAACTATAACATGTTCTCAATTATTAAGAAAAACCTTTAAAATTATTCTAAAACTAAAAATGTTCTTCACTCACTCTAGTCTGTATCAAAATGCCCCAAAGAACAGCATATGTTCATCAGTGAGTCCTGTCACTTTTGACATCCGTTGCAACGATGCGTTTCCTGCGTTTCCCGATGCGATCATTCATTTAGTATTATAGACCCGGGCCATCAACGGTGCATCGTTGGTGACCCTTAATGTTAATGGAGGGTGGATTTCTACCACACCGCTTTGTGTGACCCTTAAGGGCCTTGTCAAATATTGTATTCGTCATTCATGTCAAATGGCATGGTCTGAAGCCGACTGCTATAATTATTAGAGTTAATGTTGGAAACTCATATCTGTAGATTCTATTTCCGGTACGCTGCTGATTATAAATTCCATGAGTATGAGTTTTATTTTGTTATAATTAATTTATTCTATTTGTAATTTTAATTTAATTTCTGAAGGGCTAGAAGTTTGATTAAGTAATAAATATTACTAAAAACGTAACTCAACAGCCAAACCGGCAGAAAACATGTTGTAAAATAGGAGATAAAGCAATTTAGAACAGAACTCAATCGAACAAAACTAGGCAGTCGTTTGAGCGACTTTTGAAAAAGTCCTGAAAAGTGTACACTCAGCACTTTTCTCGTCTGGAAAGAAAGGGAAGCCAAAGGTAGATAAACCAAAGTCAAAGGTCAAAGTTTTTTTTGACTTTCTCAACCTATCGCTTTCGAACTACATAACCTAATTATATACTGATTATCATCTTAATTAGTTAAATATTTTTTTTTACAAACTATCGTTCTACAACATTTCAGCAACTTCCCCAACTAAATCACTTGAAAAATATCGCGGAATTGTTTGCTTCTTAATTTCAAAGGCAGTAAATAAATGAAAATCAATTGCGGCGCAGATTGCCTTTAACATTTGATAATTGTATTTGAACATTATTTCAACATTTATCAAACAGATTATACTAATAGACAAATATTCGAACACTTGGAAATTTTGTTGTGAACATATATTGTCCCATATTCAAATCAGTTTGGAACATAACGCATGTTTGAACACGGCGTTACTAAAAAAAATCCTATAGGCTTACAAAACACTATATGCGCTATATGTTCCATTTGCGCTCGCTCGTTGGACGCTATTTTATTCAAGTTTCGAAGTACCTTCCAAACGTTTGTAGTACAAAGTTAGCATGAGTTTGTGGGAGCCCTTGCCAGGGCCTTTTGCATGATTCATTGCATTTATTTCCGCCCTTTCTAATAAAATGGATATTTATAAGAGCAAGTTATATTAGGAAAAATTTACTTTCTATCACATTTCTCATCCTTCTCTCGAACTTTCCAGCCAATCAGGAAGGAGAACTTGAAAATTTAAGTGAACATAAAAAAAACTGCTCTTATGCTAAGTTTGCAAGTCACTACATCTTTCAACCAAAAAAGGCTAGGCAAATTCGATATTCTGTAGTCCCGTATGCAAATTTTGTTTCAATTTTGGACAAACGTTTTTTAAATGAAGTTTTTAGTAGCAATCTGTTCAAAAAATTAATGTTATTAACTTTGTTTTAAATATTTTTTTCTAGAAAAAGTGGAAGTACATTTAGAATGATCAAAATTTTCAAAACATGCTAATTTCACTTGTAAAATCAAAATTGTAAGGTTGATTTTGACAAAAATAAAAACAAAATACACATGATTTGTGTATGGTACCATTTAAAAAACGTGACCAAACTTACCTTTCATAATTTTTACCAGGCATTATTTTATATTTTATTGAGTCTGTGGCACTCGAAATTAGCAAAATCAAAATCGCTGATATAAAAAAATAGTGACCCCTGTCTCCAAAAAGTTTATCACACACAAGGGCACAATGAAGGGGCCCTTGATTGATGTCATAATAATGATTTACATTATGAAGGGAACAATGAAGCCCTTAGAAATGCGACCTTGCCCTGAGGTGGGCATAGTGACGGCGGAAATATTGTTGCTGCGAGAAGCCGCTAGCAAACAAAGCGGCACGTTGCAGCTTGTTTGTTTATAGGATACTCTGCCTGCACGATGTATTGCTAAACAAATGTTTCGTAGGAATAAAAAAAAGAAATCTTACCTTAACTACGTCGAAAAAAAATAATTTGCAGGGGAATTCTTCTATTAAGTTAAATTTAATTATTCTTAAATTATTGGTGATTCTACAATTTCTTTTATTTTAAACATTGTGTGTTTTTTTATACAATTTTTATTAAAAAGTAATTATTATAATGATTTAAAGTAAAATCATATAAAAAGCAGTGCGAGCCTAACGCCCTAACAATTATCTAAACTTAAAATTAATTTCACCTGACAAAACCCTGCAAAATTCCAGGCGGCGTTGAAATTCAAAATTTGATCGTTTGCCTAATCTGCAATAGCCATTTTCAATTGTGTCGTTGAATTAAAATTTTGCCTAAAATGTTTTCGTTGAATTAAACTATTGCATTTTCGACACATAATTAGTTAATCACACTTAAACAAACACAATTAAAATTAAATCACTAACTCTATTTCATGGCAATCCTCGTCAGTATAATACAGAAATCTCTTCAAATCTCAGCCCTCTTGCTTTAAAATTGTGATACTAATAATTCCATAACCAGGCAAATTTTTGGTTCTTTTTTGGTTCTGAATCGCTGAAACTTCCGTTTCAATTTCATTCGATATCGAAAATCAGCGTTCTGCGGCGCTTCGCACCAGCGCATGAACCACTTTAACCTATTTAAAAAAACTCACTTCCAAATCAATATTTTTCATGTTTGAACAATTGGAAAAAAAATTGTTCTAATATCATGTTTTAAAAAGTACTTCATGGTTGGAAGTGATATTTAAAATACTGCCATCAGCAACAAACGTCGACGACAGGATGCTGGAGCTTCGCTTCAAAAGCAAATCCATCTTTTAGGAGTTCTCGTAACTGAGAATTCTGAAAGTGGATGATTTTGAAATGGACAAAATGGCGAATCGCTAAAACGCTGAAATCCGATTTTTGTGGGTCTTAAACCCGTTTATTTCCCTAATTAATTAGGAAAGTGATATGATTTCCACATGAAATCAGCACAGATTTTTAGAAAAAAAGATGAAGTTTTTAGGGAGATGTTCTCTTCTCGAAAGTTCAAGCCTCACTGAAAATGGGAAAACGACAAGAAAACTACGATAAAAGAAAGGAATTTTAGGAAAACGTATTTTGTCGACACGACACACTTTTGGAAAATAGGGTTAGGAAAATCGCCGCTAGATGGCGCAATTAATTACAACTAATTAGAATTGACGATTGTCAATTCTACAAACACATGTTGATCACCAAAAAAAGTCATGTTCAAAACAATAATTTAGAAAAGCTAATTAAAAAACTAATTTTTTAAATTAGTTTTTTTTTAACTTTTTTTTTTTAAATTTGATCCCTGCTCCTACCTACAAAACCCACCACCTTCCCACTCTTGTCAATTATACGAATCAAAGAGCTCTCACTATCGAGAATAAAAATTTATATATTTCCCACAGTAATGTAACTGGGCTGAGCGAAATGCTGATTTCAAAATGTAGGCAATTTGATTTAAAAAATTTGGGAACTTTCGATAGTTGGATTCGCCAATTCAGCAATACACCACTTCCAGTAACGTTCTAATTTTTCTCAATTTGAAATTCTGATAATTGGTACATAATACTACGATTTATATCAAGATTAAATCTGCAATTGGCAAAAGTTCGCAATTTGGAATTGCAATTTGGCCTAAAGTGTAAAAATTTCCTTAACCTAAACAATTTACGGTGTTACAATTAATTAGTTGATGGTCATTAAAACTTAAATTCAATTAAAACTTAATCACTAATTCAAAAAATTCCTTACAATCCTGACTTGGATAGTTTAGAAAGTTGTTCAACTTCTTGCTGTAAAATCTTTATTTCTGAAAAAAAAATTATTCAAGGCCAAATTTTATTTTATTTTTTACCCAAAATTTTAAACTCTCATCGTGATTTCTAGTATGAGCGAAAGCAGGCGCAATTTGCAAGGAAAACAATTTGGAAAATTCATCGATTGAATTGAAATTTGAATTTGAAATTTGAATATTTTTCAAATTTGCAATTGCCGAAATTTCGCCATTATGCATACAAATTTTTCCTGAAGATAAAAATTAAGCTCGCAAATAAAAGTTTCACAGGAATCATAAGTTAAAACATAATCACAATTAAAATCTGAATCAAAATTATTAAATATTAATCGACATTATGAAAATCAGTTATTTCGGTTAAAATGTTGGCAAAAGCTCAGGAAATATTTAAAACACTTGAATTTTGAAGTAAAAATTCTAAGTGGCATAAAAGTTCGAAAAGTATAATTTTTGAAATCATCTCCACTTCATTACAATAATTATTATTGAAAATTTTGAGTTAAAACAATGGCGTAAACTAAAAATACGATGGGAGGTTAAGACGTTTTTAATTTTAAATTTGGCGCTCTTTATTGTTACAGTTTTGCACTTGGGATGCAAAATACCCTTACTTCACTTCTGCTCGAGTTGTGCGCTACGAAATTCCGGAAATTTTACAGTGATTCAATCGGAATGACGAAAGATAGGCCGCTTTCTACTTGAATTCACTTAATTTTACTTACAAAATTTAAAAAAAAAATTATATAAAGAAATCAGTTTCAGTTGTTGATTCATGCCTAATTTTTCAAAATAAGATTTTGAAAATTTGAAATTTTTAAAAGTTTGATACTGAAATTTTTTAAAAAAGTTGAGATTTTAAAAACAAATTTATAGCCCAATTTTTTTGCTTAACCCGGAAGAGTTCCGTGTCCTAAAGGAATATGCTAAAAAAAATTATCGCTTCCAGTCGCAGCGATTAGCAGAGTTTGAGCTCCGTAGAAGACAGATCCGTAAAAGGCGGTTTTTGAATTAAATTTTGCATTCTGAGCGATTACTGAAGTCCTGCTCACCACCAGCGTCGTTATATGGCTGCTGCAAAAATCGACCTAATGAAAAATTCAAAATATGAACTATAATTAAAGTTAAAGTATTTATCACAAATTGAGGTTAAATCCGATGACTATGCAGTGCCATTAAACCAACTTCATCACTTCTTTCTCATTCAAACACTCATGGATCTTCATCAACGGTTTCATCGTCATCCTTCATAGTTTTGTTCACGTTTTCTTTACACAGGAACACTTATCAGCATAATTCTTAATTGAATTTTTATTTTATAGTCTAAAATAATTTGAATCTAATTTCCAAGTCTACTCAATTTTATATCGTATTTTAACACTATATTTCTCCACAAACCGAACTCCAATCTGTAAAACTTATACTAGATTTTTTTTTTGGATCTATGGGCTTTGTGCCCACAGGGAGGTAACAAATTAAAAAAAAAAAAAGTTTAACAAGGTTAAACGAGTTGCATTTTGAAATGCAAATCCTTACGGATTCGAAAATTCAGAATTTCAGAAAAGTGGCCAAAAATTTCAGAACACGACAGTGGCCAATGTGAAACTGAATGACATAAAATTTTAATGACGAAAAAATCTGCACAATTCCAGACGGCGTTGAAATTAGAATTCCATTATTTTCCAAATCTGCAATTGCAAACATTTCGCCATTGTGAATGGAAATTTTTCCTTAAAAGTAAAATTTATCATAAAATTAAAATACAACTAAATTTTAATTACAATTCAAATTAAATCACAATTAAAATTAAATGGCAATTAAAAAATTTCGGGATAATCCTCACCAGGATAATTCAGAAATTTCTTCCCACTCTCATCTTGTTTGGAAATTTTGAAATCCTCGAATTCCTTTACTCAACGTCAAATTTTCGGATTTTCCAAAATATTGAAAATCTTGTTCTAAACAGAATTGAGCAGACACTTGGAGCAGCGATTTCACCACCGTTCCGTGCCCTTCACCAAGGAAAGCTTAAAGTAGGTTAAGCTCATTCAGCTCTTAGGTTTTACCCAAAAATCCAAATATTTGGACAGCAGCAAATTCCCAGCGATGACACTTCGCTGCAAATCGCTGACTACGGCTGAATGTTACATGCACATACATACGGACAAAGGCGCTAAACGGGACGGGATCCTGCTCATTTTGAAAACTTGGGCGACTGGACAAAAACGAGCTTGTAGGGAAAGCCTATAAAGGGTTGCTCGTCATTTTCAGCGTTAACGCGATTTTTCCTACAATCAGCGTTTTTTTTTCACCGATTTAAGATTAAAGCGATTGGCGCACCTCTACGATGGAGTGAATACAGTTGATGCAGCAGTGGGTAAAGAACTCGAAAATGAGTATTTTTGAGGCGGATTCAGCGCTCAGCGACAACGGCGCACGATTGATTCAATTCACAGGCTGTAAAAATTAAAATTACACTTAATTAACAGTTAAATGTTAATTGTAATTAAGTTATTAAATCTACACTACAACAAATTTGTTATTTGAAAGAGATTGTTTTGAACGAACTTTTTTTTAAATTCAATTTTAGAATTTTGATGATAAAATTTTGAAGTGGCACAAAAGTGATAATTTTGATAAAACAACATCTCATCACTTTCAAAGATGATAATCGCTCATTGTTCCAAATATTCCCAAATTTCGAATTAGAAACATGGTTATGGCTAAGATGCTTCAGATGCAGAGATATGGCGGATTCACCGTGTGCAACAACGGCTCCTGCCTACACCGAACTCTTTCAGACAGACCCTCAACGAGTGACGTGCGTCAAGTTTTAAAAATATTGTTCAGGTAGTTTATAATTTAGCTAATACCATTGTTAAAAAAATTAGAGACGAAATTTCATTAGAGAATTTATGGAGACTAATTTTTAAAATTAAAAAAAAAACATTGTACTTTCACCTACAAAATTTTTGAATTTGGAAACTTCAATGACATGTGATTGGTGGATTTTCAGTTCTAGATTACGAGAGCTTTCTCAATCTGTGTTAAACTTAAATTAAAAGCAGTTTTACAAAAAAATATTGTCTGCAGTTGATTTCAAACTTTAAGAAATTCAAAAAATTAAAATAAAAGGTTGGTTTTTCAAAACAACTTTTAGTAAATGCAAAAAGTGTCAAATTAGAATAGCTAAATTTTAGCATAGAATTTGTTTACATTTATTTTATTAGCGCTCGAAACTAACAAAATAAAAATTATTCTAATTTATAACAGGTTTGTTCTAAATTGTTGTGTTTTGTTGTTAATTTGAAAACACTTTGGCTAACCTCCTTGTTCTAAACTAAGTTTAGAACATTTATTTTCAAAATAAAAAAAACAGCATGTTATTTTACTTTCAAAATGTTGGGGGATTTGAGAAACTCAATCGGCTGGTATGAATAAAACAGAGCAAATGCTTTTACTCTCTCATTTTGAAGCTTTTGCTCGCAATGGTATGAATAAACAAAAAGTAGAAAGCAAATGCTTCAAGCACTTGCTCTCCCGCCGTAGCAGTTGCTTCACGC
>JAQFYP010001685.1:0-14697 GCA_034694865.1 Bilobella braunerae
TTTAAGTAGGTAGGTAGCACACGGCTAGTAGTCCGGGGGTTTAGGACACTTGTCCTAGCTTGGGTAGTTGCCGGGATGAAATCCCGACAGGATCACAGTAAAAAAAAAGTGGTGGTGTGGTGGTGGTGAGTGGATGCCCGGAAATTTGCGGTTGTGGAGGGTGGGCTTCGGCCGGTATGCGAAAAACAGTGTTCGGCCTTTGCATACTGCAGAGGCTCGCGGTGGTCGACCCCATGTCCATTGTTCAGCACAAAGCTCTTTGCCTCACTCGTCACAACCTCCTCACAAGCAAGCACGATGACCAGGCCTTAGGCGAATCTCAAAGAGCATAAAAACAAGTATGTATATGTACTATTTTTTTGAAAATTATGATTTGAGTAATTAGCACTTTCGACTATCGGATACTATAGAATACAATCCA
Organism: Bilobella braunerae; assembly: GCA_034694865.1. Lineage (NCBI taxonomy): Eukaryota > Metazoa > Arthropoda > Collembola > Poduromorpha > Neanuridae > Bilobella > Bilobella braunerae. The sequence continues at coordinate 422 of JAQFYP010001685.1, forward strand.
AATCGCAAAAAGGATTTAATTGGATCTAATTCTAGCTGCTGCTTATTAATTTCAACAAAATTTCAAAATGTACATATGTTTCATGGTTACCTCAAATGTCGTTAATTATGCTGACGTCAAGCAGGAATGAGATGAGAAGTTATATGTGCACAAGGTAATAAAAAATCATGTTATTAAGTGATGCAAACTTTGAAAATGGCAAAGGGGAACCACGTGAAACTTGAGAAATCGTCGATAAATTCCCATAAGCTTTTCTATTCCAGTCTTGAAAATTAAATTTTTCCAATTTGGCGCGCAATCATATGGAGTAAAATTAATATTTAGCATTTCATTGTTTAACAAAAACAAGTCTTGATTTGAGAGTTTTCCGAAATTTGCAGGCTTTGCCTACTACTTTTTAGTGATCAAGAAACAAAGAAACTGCAGCAGCCGAACTTTATTTGAAATTAATTAAACGAAACATTAAACAGTTAGTTTTCAGTAGATGATTTCACCTTAGGACCTTAACTTTAACCTCGTTTCCTGCATGAAATAGTTTTCAACGGAAATTCAGTCTACAATGAACATTATTAGCCTAACAGCTTTTATCACGGCTTACAACGTCGCATGTGCTGTAGACTCGACCCAGACAATAGAAAACTTTAGAATTTACTTACAAGGACACCGCGCATCGTGATTCTTTCAGATTAAGTTGAAACTTGGTAAACGTGTTAAGCCAGTCATAAAACTAACCCCCAATTTTTTTTCTGATGGCCATAAATATCGATATTTTTTTTAATCGACTTTAAGGTGGTTCCGGAAATCCAAATAGGACACGTATTAATGAAATTTTACGTGGTCCCCCCTTTCTAAAATCTCAAGAAGTAAATCGTGAACTTCCATTGTATTTGAATAAATTAGTCCAGGTTATATATTTGCGTCCAAATTGCGGTGTTCACAATTTAATTCATAAAATTTTCAATCGGAAGACCAAGTATATCCTCAAATATTACGTGTTAAATCCCACAAGTATTTCCGGAGCTGGTCATCTCGAAATCGTTTTTTTGATAAAATTTCGAAATTTAATGCCATGGAGAAAAAACAAAAACTGGGGATTAGTTTTATGACTGGCTTATCACGCTTACCAAGTTTCAGCTCAATCTGATGGCATCGGACGCGCGGGGTCTGTTACGCCCACTCCCAAACGGCCGTTTGACCCTTAAGGAGTGGTGTGTGTGGTTTGCTAGTTGACCCAGGTGGATGCCAGGGCATACGGCAGTCGGAATGCCGTTAAGGCCTCAGGACCGGCAATAACCTTCACCGCTCGGCGTCGCCTTGAAGGAATGAAGTCTTCACCCTCAGGGGGCACGCGAAAGGGAAGCGTAGCTTTAGATACTTTATTACTCGTGTAAAGGTCCCTATCCCTACTTCCCTAGTTACAGGTAGTTCTAATGGGGGTACTTTAAAAAGGGAGTACTTAAAAGGGGTACAGATTTAAAGAGAGAAAGTTCTCTTTGTTTCAAAGGGAGGAGACTCCTACTAAGAGTCCCAGGAAAGACTGATTTTACATCGAATTCTGGGCCGGTATTTATCCCTAAGTTCTTAATTGACTCAATTTCACCGCGAGAAATAATTCTAACCTCAATTTAAGTTCTGAATTTGAGCTCTAATGCTCTTCTAGCAGTGGTCAGGAAACCTGACGCGTGCCCATGCTAGAGCATTAGAGTTCAAAGATTCTTTTATGATTAATTGGAAATACGTTATTCTTTCCCTTGGCCTGCCCTTAAGGGACAGACCGTAACTGGTCCTTGTTAGAGACTTACAGCGATTGTCGAATTGCCCTAATTTACGATCCTTGTCAACATATTTCCGAGTCGACGTTTCAACACCCAGTTTCAACAAGGGGCGTTTCGCAAAATAAAACAAAAATTAGCAAGCATTGAACCCTGGAAAAGAGATATGCGCTCACAAAATTTTACTTCGTTGTGCTTCTACGTTAACTTCTTGCTACCCTTTGAAGCAACTTTAGACAATACTAATCACTCTTCGTGGCGCTGCACAAAGTTTTGCAAATGCACGGCATGTTTTTGGAACAGAGTTAAAGTTTTTTGAACCAAAAACCTCGACACTACTGGCTCACAAAGTAACCTTGACTTGTTGGACTCCTGTAAATATTTTTCCGTGGCACTTGTGACAGGGGTTTAAATCAATCATGCTTCTCTAAGATTCAGTCCTCTCCTATGCTCCTCGGCGTCAAATGTCAACATAACATACAACATAACATAATCTTAAGCTGGGTCGGATATGAAGCAACATATCCCCGAAAACCACTTGAAGATATGTTGAGTGGTTCCTGAGATATGATGGCTACTCGGACGGACGGACGGACATTGCGAAAACATAAAGTAGCTTGAGCTACGCTTCCGCTACGTAATAAACACTATCTATAGTACGCCAAGCAATCTCAAAATTCTAAATATAGAAAATTCACCACATGAAATCACGTTCATTATTTTGTACTTTGAAATGTTAACGAAAACGCAGTTGCTTTGTACTAGGAAGACGGCAGATATTTTTTGACTACGGCTACAAAACCGATATGTTGAAGTTTCTTACGTATCTAGGGTTGCTGAGCAGGGATACGGGCGTCCACGCTCTGGTCTCCCATCGTTTTCCCAAAAAGTCTGTGAGCAAGAGCAAACATATAAGTTAGGACGCATAATGTGGCAACGGCATGTGCGACTGTTTACGCGTTTCCTTAAGTTTTGATATTTATTCAGCTTTTCTAGGTCACGAGTGTTGGATTTCTCTCCTATCTATTGCAATTCCTTTTTTTCAATGGGAGTTTATCGTTAGCATTCTGTGAACAGTTACCAAGGCAAGTCGCACAAGATATATTTTGTCAAGCTGCGGCTTTATAATAAATTTCAAACCCTTGAGATACTGTGATTTAGTAGACAATGTGTCGCTCCTCATTGAACTGTGTACAAAATTTTCATATTCATATTGTCATATATGTCATATTCAAAATTGTCCTTTACAAGTGTTTGGGTGTGCCAAGCTGGCCCCTCATCCTCGCCAACTTGGCCCCTCATCCCTCATTTCGCCAACTTGGCCCGTCGTCCCCTCACATGCGCCAAGCTGGCCCCTCATCCTCGCCAACTTGGCCCCTCATCCCCTCACTTGCGCCAAGCTGGTACCTCATCCTCGCCAACTTAGCCCCTCATCCCCTCACTTTCGCCAACTTGGCCCATCATCCCCTCACAAGCGCCAAGGTGGCCTCTCATCCCATCAGTAGAATGCTAGCTACCATATTGGCATCATTTTAGAGTAATTGCAAAACTCACTGCAAAACTTTCAAACAGGGCGCCGAAATGGCAAAAAATAGAGTAGAAATGACAAAACAATCATTTCAAATTGGCACAACTACAATCGCTGAGCCAAAATGCCACTCCCTGACCTCCCATTCACAAGTCATCAAACCATTTTATACAACCAGTTTAATTAGCTGGAATGACAGTTCCAGCTATATATATCCAGGGCTTATCAGATACGTTGAAAAAGGTAGATAGTCCGGCATGTCTGAAATCAACTAGCTAACGACTTCGTTTCCCACCGAGGCAGACCATGTCAGACCGTGTCAGACCGTGTTGGACTGTGTCAGAACATGTCAGACAATGTCAGACCGGAGTCAGAACAGGACAGAACGTTGCATTTTTAAACCAGTATTCCGAGTTAGAAATTGTATTTCTAAACTCATTACCGACGTTTAAAACTATAGGTGCCGAGTTGTACCTTGCATTTTCAAACTAGTATTTCGATTACGAGTTAGAAATTGAATTTTCAAACAACCTCTCGATGTTTAAAACTATAGGTGGCGAGTTGTACCTTGAATTTTCAAACTAGTATTTTGATTACTAATTAGAAATTGAATTTTTAAACAACCTCTCGACGTTTAGGCAAGTAGTACGATGCATTTTCAAACTAGTGAATGAATTAATTATTTATGAATTATATGGCGAACCCATGATCAACAAGTTTACAATGCACATTGCTTTGATTCTAAGTATTATAAGTGTTAAAAGTTTAAGTGTTTAAAGTCTATATTACAGGCTTAGTTAATGGTGAATACATAAAATTTGGTGACTTGTTTTCAACAGAGTAGTTTTAGTGCGCCGCAACGCACTTTTATTAGTCAATTAGAATTGTTAAAAATTGCGTAAAATAAATCAGCAGTAGTGTGTTATGTCGCACTACTCAAGTGTTTTGATTGTAAACTCGATTTTAAGCGTCTTTAATTTGTATACCAATTTAAAATTGATGTTACAAAAATATCCAAAATAATGAACAAGTTGGTCTAGGGCTCGCCAAGTATCTTTCAATAAAATAAATCACAGCATTTAAACGTTAATCTCTCCGTAGCGGACTGTATGGCAGCATAGTCATGGCACAGATTTAGGATAGATTTTCTGTCATTAAGAATTTAGTTGATTAAGTAGAGTTTAACTTCTAATTTCAGTTAATTAAGCTAATTACATGGAGTGCTTTGTTATTGATAACTTGTGAATGGGAGATCAGGAAGTGGATTTTTGGTTTAGCGATTGTTGTTTTGCCAATTTGAAATTATTGTTTTGTCTATTTGACTCTGTATTTTGCCATTTTGGCGACTTGTTTGGTAGTTTTGAAATGAGTTTTGCAATTGCTCTAAAATGATGCCAATGTGGTAGCTAGCTTTCTACTGAGAGGATGAAGGGCCACCTAGGCGCTTGTGAGGGGATGAGGGGCCAAGTTGGCGAGGATAAGGGGCCAGCTTGGCGCAAGTGAGGGGATGAGGGGCCAAGTTGGCGAGGATGAGGGGCCAGCTTGGCGCATAGGAGGGGATGAGGGGCCAAGTTGGCGAAATGAGGGGATGAGGGGCCAACTTGGCGAGGGTGAGGGGCCAGCTTGGCACACCCCAAGTGTTTTTCCTTATAAATAGAACAACTTTTTTATGTAACATTTTTCACGTAACGATATTCTTGGCCTTTGACCCCCAAATAGGTCACTCAAACTAAAATAAACTTAAACTTGGTTGTACATTAATTCACTAATATCTGAGAACCGATTTGAGTTATGTTTAGTTGTTCTCGAGACATTCGATAATTTTCGCCAACTAACTATATGTAGCAGTAATACAGCTTACACAGTATCGTAAGGAAGTTTTATACCCCTCCATAAATTTTATGGAGGGTTACAGCAACCAAATAATCAACCGGTTGCCTTATTAAGTAGCGGAACCGTAGCTAAAGCTACTTTATGGTTTCACAATGTCCGTCCGTCCGTCCGTCCGAGTAGAATTTATATCTCAGGAACTACTCAACATATCTTCAAGCGGTTTTGGGGATATGTTCCTTTATATCCGACCCGGTTCAAGTTTATTTTAGATTGACCGGAAGTGACCCTTCTTGGGGTCAAAGGTCAAGGTCAAAGATATCATTCTTTGACAAAATGGAAAATGATCTCTACAAAAGTTGTTCCTCTAATATGGGGGAACAACATTTGTACGCTGTAGTCTTCCATTTGGTCAATATCGTGAAACGTTTGATGGATTTTTCAAAAATCTGGCAAAAATAACTACAAGGTTGCACTTGTAGGCTGAGCCGATAAAGAAGGAAAACAAGAGCAACGGCGCAGTACAGCGTACAAGGCGCGCGGCACAACTATGGTTTGATCACATATTAAGGCCGTTACATAAAAAATTTGAATAATTATAGCTTGTCTTACTATAATCTTTAAGGTAATCTCAGTCACACTATTTACAGCACAGGTTGCCAAATAAATGAGAGGCTGCTTTAAAGCGGTCACAAATACAAGTCGAGCAAGGTCAAGCAATAAATAAATTCAAGAAATTTTGACCTAATGTAAGTTGACCCAGATGGGGTAAAAAGTTTACCGTATACCGCCCCTACGGCACTGTTAAGACGCCCAACTTTGCCAACCGTACCCGTGGCATTGAACACAAGCACCTCTGTGTTGAAGTTAAATTTGTGCAAGCTGCTTTTAGAATCTGACCATGTACACTACGTAGTTTTACTTTGTTGGCATGCTCTAAAACTTGAATTATTGTGTAAGGGTGGAGGTGTAAGGCGGCAATTCGAATATGTTTTGAATTCAAAAACTTAAGCAAGTCACGCGTGGAACAAGTTGAAAATTGTTTACAACATATGCTTAGAGTTAGAATGTTCAATTGTAGTTGAGTCGTTCTTCACAACATTTTGTATAAATAATGCCTACCCTCGATAAACAAGAACGAAAATACACGTAACATTTTAACGTGACATTTCGTTTTTAGGACGTTAACAGTTTTCTATAACACTTTTTAACATTGAACGGCTAAAAAACTATGATTGAGACATAGTTTCCAACTTTTAAATTGACATTGAATTTATCATATTATTCTATTTTGTTACATAAACAAAGCATTACCAAAAAAAAAACGTTTTTAAACAAGAAGAAGCTACGATAATTTAAAGACAAAATGTTATTATTACCTAGTGGAAGGAATAGCAACAAATTAGGGGAGTCGGAATAAAAAGTATAGTTTATTGTTGCGGACGAATCGTTTCAGAATCATAATTTGTTATGAAACTCGAATTAAATGTTAATAAATTAACTGAACAAACTAAATTTGGAAAATTTACATTTGGAAAAAATAACTAAATTTAACTTTATAGTAGCTAACACAAAATTCCGTCTGTTGAAAACACTTCAAGTAACAGACGCTAGTTGGACCGCACAGCGCACAATTTGTAGTCAAAATTTAGTGTTTTAGGACGTTAACAGTTTTCGATAACACCATTTAACATTGAACGGCTAAAAAACTATGATTGAGACCAAGTTTCCAACTTTTAAATTTTGAAATTGCATTTATCATAATCTTCTATTTTGTTACATAAACAAAGCATTACAGGCAAAAAAAAACGCTCTTAAACAAAAAGAAGCTACGATTATTTAAAGACAAAATGTTATTATTACCTAGTGGAAGGAACAGCAACAAATTAGGAGAGTCGGAATAAAAAGTATAGCTTATTGTTGCAAATGAATTGTTTCAGAATCATAATTTGTTATGAAACTCGAATTAAATGTTTAGAAATTAACTGAATAAACTAAATTTGGAAAATATACAATTGGAAAAAATAACTAAATTTAACTTTGTAGTAGCAAACACAAATTTGAATCCGTTGAAAACACTTCGAATCTTGTTAAATTGAAATACAGGCAAATGGGGTTTACGTCAATGCTGCTTAATATCAATACAAAAAAAAAACAACATTAAAAATAGCTCCGTCGAAATTGTATGAAACTGATTTCTCAATCCGTTTTCTGATACCTCTTGTAAGTTTTTCGCGCTAAGCAATTTTCTTAAATTAAAAAGGGACGGTAACATTAGTTAGATTAACACATGCCGTTTATTCTTTAAAATTGGAGTCATGTGATAAAATGATTTATTGACATGAATGTACTAATTTTTAAACTACGCATTGTAGATGTAAAGCGTTTTTTAATTTCTCAAAAACTAAAAAATTAACTTTTGTTTTGCATTAGTAGTATTTGGACTTTTTAAAATTTTACATTGAATTTCAGCTTGTTCAACAAGTCGTAAATTTTACTTATACTCTTCTTAATCCCGCGTACCACAGTGTCACTAAAATTTTTTATTGCCTTCATGTAGGTGAGCTGATGTGAGTCAGAAATGTTTTTATTGAATTCCTTGTTTTGCAATGTCTTTTCTTTTGATGGAAACAAATTTCATCTTATTTTGCATTAACTGGTGATGGGTAGAGAAAGAATTTGTTGGTTGAACCAACTAAAAAATCACACGATAATAGATCTCACGGAATTTGTATTCTTTCAAAATTTTTGAATAACTGCAACATTATTTTCAATAGTGATAAACGAGTGATAGTGTTTTAAATAGTAACTAACCCAATAACCCTAACTTTATAATCTATAAGAGGTCACAAGCTATTTGCACTTTTGCATAAATCTACTCAGCGCCAACTTTCGCAATAGTAACAATAGTTATTTTTGCTTGGTTATAGACATTACAATGGCAAAATGGTGAATAAAAATCCATTATGTTTTACTGAGCTAATACTATGGCTCTAGACAAGGAACGCACAAGAGACAAGTGACCAAAACTCGTCTCCTTTATGCGCATGCCCGAGTAATTTACACAATGAATTGGTCATGATACGCACCCACTATCTACTGGCGAGTGGCCATTGGCACTCACAAGCACATCGTCAAACAGAAATATGAAACCTAGCAGAAGAGAGACATATGGACTTAATGGATCTATGAACTGGTTTTTTCAAATGGGTTATAGAAAATGGCTTTTAGGTTTTATGTTGTCTGCTTGAGACCGGGCCCTTAATTTGGTCACCCCAAGCAACCCCGAAATCACGTGAAGGCGTTTTATTAATGATCAAAGAATTGTATACATAGGTTGACGCAATAGACCTACATAAATTACAACGCTGAAATAAATTTTCCCATGTGTAGTTTTATAAGATTAGATCATAAATTCATGCGCAAATAATATTTTTCTGCGTCAACTTGGATTTCTGCAGCTATCAGTTCTAAAAAAGTAGTTAAATTAAAATTTCTGTAAGAGGATAAACGTAACAGTGATATATTAATTTATACACAATTTGTTGATTGGTGCGAGATGATATTTATTCTGGCTGATTGTCAGTCAATGTAATTCAAGCAAGTAAAGATGCAAGCGCCAGTTAATTTTGGTTGATGTCAGATGCATTTAATGAAAAGTTTTTGGAGTCCAACAACCGACTGCACTAGCACAACTGCGCAACTGCACAACTGCACAACTGCGGAGCCTTTCAGGTGGAGGAACATAAAATAATTTGGATTTGGATACTATACTTCGCAAGATACAAAAAGTGAAAACAGATCTGAAACTTTCTCCACGAGAAAATTTTTTACTTCTATGCACCACCAGGAAACAATTCAGGAAACATAAGATGTGCAGTCAAGCATATAACTTATATGACAATAGAAAAGAAAATATAAAATACATATCTGCACAAATGATTGTGCAAGGAATCTTTAATTTTGCGTTGTGGCTCGAAATATTCTTGCCTCAAAAAATTACTGTCTTTGATATCTTCCTTTATTTCTAAAGACCTTGAACAAATGCACTGGTAGAAGTCTTCTTTTTTTGTTAATTTTTGAGTATATTTTGACATATATAGATACAGTGTTTTCCACTTAAAATGATACACCTTAAAAGAGTTGTTTATGAAGATTTTTCAAAAATTGTAAACAAGACGCGTTTTTATTAGTTTGTTCTAACATTTTGGTGAAGTTATGGAATATTTTGTTTTCAATTTTATATTTTTCTTACAAGTTTTGCACTATCGTTTTGACATATACCACATTTTTATGAATCCGTTGTATCGTTTTGGCTGGGAAACGCTGTATATAGAAGTTTCCGCTTGAAGATTATTTTTATCAACTTTATATTCTTGTACTAAACTGCGTTTCGTGTAGGAACTTAAGCATAAAAGCATAATATGGTACGCAAAATTGTAGGGCGGAAAGTAGTATAAAAACAGTGCCAAACGTTCCTGGAAATATCAGTAATTCTTGATAAGTTGTACAATCAGCGCATTCTTGTTCTATATCAAACAATTGCTTTGCAGTATGTTTTTGACCAAGATTTCATGTGTGATTTTGATTTTCAGCAGTTTTTTGTATTTCCCGGAGTTCGCAGCTGCGCCACAGCTGGAGAACAAGTCAAAGTTGGTGAAAAAAATACCCTAGTAGACGTGGTCGTGGGATGCTGGGCGTCAGAAACAACCAGGGACGATAGTTGCGGCGGACGGTACATGTATAGCTATTACTGGTTGCTTGGTTACTGCTATTGTTGTTAAATAAACACGGAATGTAAACCACAGCCAAATAAATTTTCATAAACCTCAAACAGTGTACATGGTCATTTTCGCACATTTAACTACATGTAACAGGAGAAGCAATCATGGTTGCTTTAAAAAATGGTCCTCATACGCTTTCTTGCAGACTCTAAACACCGTCAACTGATTCATTGATAACCAAAGATATCAATTTGAATTGCTAAACATATTACAGTTTTTTGGTTTAGGTTGGTAACACCATGTCAAACCTACTTCATATCACAGAAATTTTATGGGTGGAAGTGGAAGTCTTTTAGTCTTTCGAGTCAGTTGGCAGTTGCCAAATTTTGCGTGTTCAGGTGAAAACGGAGTAAGATTTGGCTAGGCTATTGGATAGGTTTAAATGTAATACTCGTTATAAGAGTTATTCAAAAATCAATAGTTTTTAATAATTGTTGAACAATTGGAGCAAACTTAAATTGGGTATCCACACTCTTTGATAGTTTGGCTCATCAAAAACTTTATATGAGCATTTTTTACTAAGGCCAAAGATGAATGTTGTGCGGTTCTTACGCTCTGGTATTGAATTCGTAGCCAACGAATGATATTGCCAGAAAATAAAGCGACATTGCTTGCCACCTTTATGTTTGTAGTTAATTTGGAGTGGGTTGGACAAACAATTATTCTCGCTTCTTTAAAGGGGTTTGCAGTACCTGGATCACTTTTTTATTAATGAATTGTATTGTACAATTTAACCATATTGCAACATGTACCGTATTGTAAGTAATTTTCTGCACAATTAACAACTTAATTGACTTAAGCTACTTCTAGCTGTTACGGAATTTTGTAACAATCTTTTCTCTAATTTGTGTTGATCTGGGGTTGCCCATACCAAATAAACTATATAACTAATTGATTGATTGTTCTGCACAATTATTTGTGTAGATATATATATATATATATATATATTATATTTTCTTTCCTCCTGTCCAAGTTATATGCTTCAGACTGCACATACATCTTATGTTTCCTGACTTGTTCCCTGGTGGTGCATGGAAGTAAAAAATTTACGTGTGGTAAAAGTTTCAGATTCGTTTTCACTTTTTGTATCATGCGAAGTATAGTATCCACATCTAAATTAAATTGTTTTATTTTCCTCCACCTGAAAGGCTCCGCAGTTTAGTGCAGGCGTTTGTTGGACTTCAAAAGCTTTTCATAAAATGCATTTGCCTTCAATCAAAATTAACCGGCGCTTGCATCTTTACTTGCTTGAACTATATTGACAATCAATTATTCTGACTGACAATCAGTCAGAATAAATATCATCTTGCACTAATCAACAAATTGTGTATAAATTAATATATCACTGTTACGTTTATCCTCTTACAGAAATTTTTAATTTAACTACTTTTTGAGAAATGTTAGCTGCAGAGATCCAAGTTGACGCAGAAAAATATTATTTGCCCATGAATTTATGATCTAATCTTATAAAACTACACATGGGAAAATTTATTTCAGCGTTAAATTTTATGTAGGTCTATTGCGTCAACCTATGTATACAATTCTTTGATCATTAATAAAACGCATTCACGTGATTTCGGGGTTGCTTGGGGTGACCAAACTAAGGGACCGGTCTCAAGCAGACAACATCACACCTGAAAGTCATTTACTATAACCAATTTAAAAAAAAACCAGTTCATAGATCAATTTAGTCCATATGTCTCTCTCCTGCTAGGCTTCATCATTCTGTTTGACGATGTGCTTGTGAGTGCCAATGGCCACGCGCCAGGAGACAGTGGGTACATGACCAATTCAATGTTTAAATAAGTCGTGCATGTGCATAAAGTAGACGAGTCTTGGTCACTTGTCTCTTGTACGTTCCTTGTCTAGAGCCATAGTATAAGATCACTAAAACATAATGAATTTTCATTCACCATTTTGCCATTGCAATGTCTATAGCCAAGCAAAAATAACTATTGTTACTATTGCGAATGTTGGCGCTGAGTAGATTTATGCAAAAGTGCAAATAGCTTGTGACCTCAAATATGTTATAAAGTTTGTGGGTTAGTTACTATTTAAAACACAATCACTTCTTATCACTATTGAAAATAATGTTGCAGTTTTTCAAAAATTTTGAAATAATACAAATTCCGTGAGATCTATTATCGTATGATATTTTAGTTGGTTCAACCAACAAATTCTTTCTCTACCCATCACCAGTTAATGCAAAATAAGATGAAATTAGTTTCCATCGAAAGAAAAGACATTGCAAAACAAGGAATTCAACAAAAACACTTCTGACTCACATCAGCTCACCTACATGAAGGCAATGAAATTTTTAGTAACACTGATTTACGCGGGAGTAAGAAGAGTACAAGTAAAATTTACAACTTGTTGAACAAGTTGAAATTCACTATCAAATTTTGAAAAGGTCCAAATACTACTGCTCCAAAACAAAAGTTAATTTTTTAGTTTTTGAGAAATTAAAAAACGCTTTACATCTGCAATGCGTAGTTTAAAACTTAGTACATTTATGTCAATATATCATCTTACCACATGACTCCAATTTTAAAGAATAAAATTCATGTGTTAATATAAATAATGTTACCGTCCTTTCAAATAAGGAAATTGCTTATCACGAAAAACTTACATGAGGTATCTGAAAGTAGATTGAGAAATCAGTTTCGTACAATTTCATCGGAGCTTTTTTAATGTTGTTTTTTTTTGTATTGATATTAAACCAACATTGACGTAACCCCATTTGTCTGTATTTCAATTTAACAAGATTCGAAGTGTTTTCAACGGATTCAAATTTGTGTTTGCTACTACAAAGTTAAATTTAGTTATTTTTTCCAAATGTATATTTTCCAAATTTTGTTTATTCAGTTAATTTCTAAACAGTTAATTCGAGTTTTAAAACCAATTAGGATTCTGAAACAATTCATTCGCAACTCTAAACTATTCCTTTATTCGGGAGTCCTTAATAGTCCGAAAACTCCGTAAAGTCCGAAGAACACAGACAAACCACGAAAACTCCAAAAAGTCCGAAAACCACAGGAAAACTGCAAAACTTACGAAAACTCCGAAAATTCCAAAACCTCCGAAAAGTTCGAAAAGTCCGAAAAACAGAAAAACTACAAAAACTCCGAAACAACTGAGAAAAAACTGAGATAATTTTGGAGTTAAATTCTGAGAACTCATTAAAATATGCATATATGCATTAATGTGTACATATATGTATGGACATGCGTTGTTATAAAAGTATACAAAAATACGAATTCCGAAAAAACTGGAGTGGTCCGATAATTTAGAAAACTCCGAAATAATCCAAAAATTCCGAAACCTACAAAAAAAATGGGCTCCGAAAAACGAGTTGTCTGAGAACTCCCAAAAATATTGAAAATTCATTGTTATAAAAAAATCAACTACAAATTTAAAAAATACTATACGGGTCAGAAGACTCTGAAAACTCCGAAAACCACCAAAAAACTCCGAAATCTCCGACAATTCCGAAAACTCCGAAAAGTCTAAAAAATACAAAAAAAATCCAAAAATAAACGCATAGGTTTATTTATGCTTCCAATTTCATTTACACCATATGTGCTCAAGTAAACATTTCGTTTCTATTTAGTTGAATAAATGACTGATATAATCAAGTACGATTTATTATTAAAGACATTATTGAAAGTAAGTTGAATAGTTGTGGATGCTTTGACATTTATTACAACAAAAATAGGTTTCGTTTGAGTTTCGTTTTGAAAAACCAGCCTAGGTCCCTGTCTTTTATTTCGTCCACCACAATATTGTAGCTAGGTCTACAAACCACCGGAATTAAAGCGTGCTTCTTCTAAACAAGATTTCGAGTCCCTTTCTTCCAAGCACAAAACAAGATAATATGCTCCCGGATTGGCTCGAAACAAAAATTTTAACCCTTTTTCAGCCCTTAATTTTAAACACCTTCCCCACCAAAATTGCATTCGCCAGAAAATGCTAGAAAGATTTAAAGTTATATGATGACTTGTAACCGATTTTTCAGTATAACTTGAAAGTACAAATGGAAAGCGCATGTCGTTTATTTTTTTTATTCGTTTAAACTTCACAAAGAACCTGAAAGTCTGGTTTGATTTTACTTTAAACAATTTTACCTTTCATTTGTTTAAAAATATCTACGGAGGCTTAGAAAAAAGAAAGAGAAGCATTACAGAATTTCTACAATTGTAGAAATTATATACAAGTCTTTAGAACCTCAGATATTTTTTTTGAGTTTTATGAGTTTTCGGAACTTTTAGACCATTTCCATTTTTATTGATGATTTGATTTATTTGACAATTGGCAATGCCCTAGTCAACATGGACTGAGATTCTTAGGTACATATTTGATTAT
>JAQFYP010001686.1:0-14696 GCA_034694865.1 Bilobella braunerae
GTGAACATTGAATTGCTTCAATTAAATACTGCACCATTTGACCCCTGGGGTTGGGTTGTGTTAGGATGACAATGGCCAAGGTCAAGGGCCAGCGGATGCTTGAGGTCGAACGACCAAATGATAGTTTGTAGTTTATGACAGTGATTGTTCCGCTTCTCTTCGCTCCAATTTTCGTTAGCGTTCAAATTCAGTGTTCGCTCAGTGATTCTCTTTTCACAGCAGCAGCGTTTGTTTTCGGTTCATTCAATTGATTGTAGCTTCCATGCTCCGTTACGAGTGTGTTGTGACCGAATCCTGTTGCTGTGCCGATGTGTACAAACAATGTCACGTTGTCCGTGTAGTGTTCAGTGGGCTTCACGGTAGAGTTGACGAAGGTATGGGACGGCGCTGTTTACTGCGTTACCGTGCTCTTCCTCCGAGTTCTCCGAATCCACGGTGAATGACACGGTCCAGAAAGCGGTGGAACCGTTGACCCCGACCGTGACACTGCTCCTCGCCGTTGCGTGCACCGTTAATTGTAGAGTTCACTGTCAGTTCGATTAAGTAATTAGTCAAATCAGCTGTTGCTCAGTGTGTTGATTACTGGAGTGATCAACTGATGAGCTTCGGATCACTGTCCTATGTGCGATGTTATCCTCGTTTTTCGTCTTCCCAGACAAGATAATCGCATTCGCAACAAGAAGGATTTGGCTTAACTTAATAAGAAAACAAATCGTTAATTAAGAAACTAATTAGCCCTTCATAGTAATTAAATGTTGCTACGAATTGCACATCAAAGTTTAGGTCAATAAGATAATTGCAGAAGACAAATTGAGAATCACTATTACCAATTAATACAAAATACAATTCATTTTATTTCAGAATCTACTACAGAATTTCTACATTTAGACGATTGATTGTTGAAAATTTACCAACACTTGTAGAGAGTTGCGACACCAAACTTAGCAAAATTCAACAACGGATTCTTAATTTAACAAACTGGAAATTAAGTATAAGGTTAGAAAATCCAGAAACCATCATTTTTCATGACGAAGGCGAGCAAATCATCTTCTATGTTTACAGGGTTACAAACCAAAAAAAATTTCCCGATGTAACGAAAACTTTTATCTTCGCACAAGTAACAATTAGCGCAAATCAAGAAGTTAACCTAAATTTTATGAGCGGCGTAGTTGAAGGACTTCAACTCAATAAGAAAATATGGGATCAGTACTCCTTGCCTGCAGAAGCTTTGGATCAGTTTTCATCTGCACAACATTTAAGTCCAAGTACTGTCGATGCTATCAAAACATGCGAAGAAGATGTAAATGCGAAAATCAAGGAAATAGACATTAAAGGAGTAAAATTGAGTTAAAATCCCCAAATTACATTACTAGCAGCAGCGATTGAAAGAACGAGAAAGCGTGCTTTCTACCTGATGCAACTCAGTAGCAAGCTTTTCTTCTCTGCTGACTTTGAAATGAAAGAAGATATGACCCTTGTTGTTAAAGAAGTTTTATTGATGGATTGAGGTTGAGGGTACGCTTTGAAGTAAGGTTGCAAAAGTGTAACCCTGCCCCCCACTAAAAATTGTTTAATTCAAAATTAGTAGAATGTTGGAGGGTGGTTTGGTGCATCGTAAATTGTTTACAAGTGTTTTTTTGTGATTTTAAAACTTTTAAAATTGCTATACTAAAGGGTTGGTTTTAGATTTTACAAAATTCTTCTCATACTCATTCTTGGCTTATATGCTAAAGTTTTTGAAATTGAACTGTTGGGTTCCATGTCATTATATCCCCTAGAATAATATCCCCTTCATAATATCCCTTAGAATAATATCCCCTTCATAATATCCCCTAGAATAATATCCCCTGATAATAATATCCCCTAGAATAATATCCCCTACTAATAATATCCCCTACTAATAATATTCCCAAAAAATATTCCAATATAATAAATTAGTTTTTGTATAGGAACAGGGGATTATCAATTCCGCTAGGTCAACTGGAATCCTTGGAGCACAAGCCTTGATGCGGCGGGTTCTGTTCACTGTCTGTGAAAGCAGTGGCGTAGACGGAAATATGCCAGCAACCAAATTTGGTAGGTTAACGGTAGCATTTGTGACGACACTTGAAGTGGCCATACGCGTATTGTTAGCAGTCTCCTTAAGCATATTTAGCCGTCTTCTTTTCTCCAAGTCGCCCGGATCCGCAGGATGGTCATGAATTCCAGTTTCAAATCTTACGCTATCATCTGTCACAACACATCTGAAATGACATCCTTGCTTCCATTGTACACACCTCCACTATTCGTTATCCCGAATCGCCTTGTGTTTTGACAGCAAATATCCATTCCGTAATAGAAGTTTACCCCTTTTCTGACTTTCAATGTGCTCGAGTGGCATAATCTAGTAAAGTTAAAGAGTACGAAAATTGTAACTAAATTAGTCACTTAATCAAAATTTAATAAAAAAAACCTACCTGAATCTGCTGTATTCAAATCGGCTACAAACAATTTCAGACAATGGAATTGAACAATGGTTTTTCCGCTTATATTTAGAAACAAATGCAAATTGAATTTAGCAAAGAAAAACATAAGCGTCGTTTTGAAAAATATTCCCGCCATAAATAAGTTACATAATGATAAAAGTGTTAGAACAACAGTTACGATAATGCATATATTGGTATATTGTTTTAGGGGATATTATTAGTAGGGGATATTATTCTAGGGGATATTATTAGTTGGGGATATTATTCTAGGGGATATTATTAGTAAGGGATATTATTCTAGGGGATATTGTTAACAGGGGATAATGAAGGGGATATTACTCTAGGGGATATTATTCAGGGAATATTATTACCCGACTACTCCGTCGCATACGGAATATTTGCACTGTTTCAGAGTTCTAACAGTCTTGTCCTTTTTGCAATTCGTCAAACCCCAATCGAAGCGAGGCTGATTGTAACTTTTGCCAAATTACTGGAAAATGAGTCTAAATTCATGGGTTTTGCCGATGGTTACTTGCGGGAGCGCAATTCCTTTTTTACCGAAATACTACATCCGAAGGTAACATCGGCTTTTGCGGAAATCGAAGAGCATATTGTTAGGCATGGGGCTGCCAAGGGCCTTTCCACTTGCCAAATCATACTTGTATCAGTGACGAGCAATGCTAGAAACGAATTTGGCATCTACTCCCGCTTCGAGGTAGGTGTCAAGAACCATGCCGGAAAAATCGTTCGTACTGAACATGTCTAGGACAAGCTGACAAATGAGGAGAAAACATATGTTCAACTACAACAATTCAGATCTTGGTCGAATCCTCCCATAGTGAGGAATTGGTCAAACACTCTTGATGATACCGACGTTGGTATTTTTGACGATCTATAAGAGGACATTTTTCACATGTACGAGATATTACATGGTGTAAAATTGAATGCTGGTTGGAAAATAGACCTAAAACACATTGGCTTCGTTGGTGATGCCGGCGCGTTTGGGAAAGTGGGATTTATTGAAACTTTGCCTTTACCTGTTGAAACTTTGCCTTCATCTTATGTTGCAAATTTGCCATCTCCTACTGTTGCACTTTTGCCTTTATCTATTGATGCTCCAGCAATTTCGAACAAGCTTTTCGTTGTTCTAGAAGTTGGAGTGATAAGTGGAGAAGCTCAAGTTATTCATGTTGGAAAAGCACAACCAAATTTTGATGTTGTAGAAGCTGAGTTGAATGCTTACGCCTATAAAAAGTTTGCATTTACTTCCTACGGGATGTATGTTGAAGGAGACATTTCGGAAAAAATTCCAAACTTCGGGAATCGGATTTCACAAGTATGTATGAAAGTATGTCGGAATGGGATTTTTTACTGCAAAAATACTCAGAGGTATCGATGAAGTTGAGCTGTTCTACATTAGTCCCTTTCTGAAATCGACCCAATTGATGCTGGAATTTCAAAAATTTAAGGAAAATCCTATCTCTTTTATGATGATTCCAATAGAAGAAATTTTGGAATCAGGAGCGAAAATCCTGGACATTTTAAAATAAAAAATCGAGGAAAGAAAACGAAGCCGAGTATCATTTGGTCCTAATTACTTGGTAAAATTGCTGCAAATGGGAACAGTGCTCACCAGAACAGAGCACAAAATAGTATCCTTTACAAATGCAAACTCAGAAAGTGGCAAGTCACAGTTTATGCTTATTGAAATACAGGGAAAGGGAGAGTTTGAAATAATACATGAAAGTAAGAACCTCAAAAAGGAAGATTTTGAAAAGGAAATTAAACTTGCCACTGAAAACGTAATGGCAACATTGCAAAAGACATTGGAAACAAAAACACCGGATACAAGGCAAGACAACAGTATTTTGACGACTAAAGTGGCAAAAATGCTGCACTTGCGCTATGGCATAATTGACGCGGTGCTAAGTCAAGTCAAATCTGGCTTGAAGAAAAATCCCATTGTGGCAATATACACAAGTTCAAAGCTTAAAATGACTTTTGGTGTTATAGCAAAGTGTGAAAACAAAAAAGCGGAAAAAGGTATGTTGAAATGGACTGTACTATTTCTAACCCAAACCCTGAGTAAGGGCTCTTTGTCCACAAACCTTGAAAATTCCGTAAATGGACACTTTAGTAGTACAGATAGAATTCGGGGCATTGAAACTTGGCTAAAAATCAGCGACACATCCGGTGCTTACTTCCAAAAAATACTTCCAATTTTTGAAACATTTTTCAGCACAGGAGAATCCACGAGCAAGGTTAAGCTATTCCAAAGTCATTCGGAGGTGGACGACAAGCTGTCGTTTACATTTTACATTCTGAAACCTGGTGGAGTGAAGTCACACGTTTTTGCAGCAGTAGTAGTTCCAGCATACGATTTCCAGTAGCATCAGTTGCAGAAGAGCATGCGAAATATTACAGAAATTCTAAGATTGCCTTTGACATGAAACTTTACAAAAAATTTACCATCTCTCGGAAACGCCAAGCTTAGCGAAATCCAACAAAAGATCCATAATCTAATACATGGAAATTGAAAATAACGTATGAAAATTCGAAACAATAATTTTTCACGGCGTCGAAGGCGAGCAAGTCATTTTCTACAGTTGGTTGCTGTAAGTCCGCTTGTTTTGCATTTTGGACTCAAAGACATCTTCTTTATACTCAATTCGAAAAAAAACGTTAAATTGTAAACACTTCAGTGGTTACACCTCAACCTTTCATTGTTGATTGATGAGATATATATTGAGCTAGTAATTGTATAGAAATCTTAATTATTAAAGTTGAGATTACATGGCAAGAACATAAAGTGTATGAAAAGTAAATTGTAAACAACTTGTTATCATGTTATTAATACCAATTGAAATAAATAATTGACTAAATATATTCATTTTGTAAAAAAAGTCTTTTTGGTAACGCAATTCTTTGAATACTTTTTGTAAAAAGCTAGTTAAATGTATTTCATTGTCTCATTAGCGATGTATCGTATAAATATGGTTTCAACCTCGCTTCGATCTAAACTATTTGTCCATGACTAATTTTACCTTAATTTGCATTTGATTGCATTTATCAGACTTCTTCGGAGCTCAGAACTGTCAAGTACCCTTTTATAACAGAATCTACAATGCAATTTGCAATTTTCGGTGAACGGTTTGCCATAGGGAGACAGAAAAGCCAAAAATTCTACTGTTTCAAGGAACGTATAACGTTAGATACTTATTTGCCCTATACATAAAATTAAGTTTAATTCATTTAGAAAAAAAAAATTAATTCTTATAATTTATTATTATTATTATTTATTTATTTATTTAGTTTTAATTTGACAAATTTGACCCCCATATCAACATGCATCCTCAATTATCACAATAATTGAGAAATTTAGTCAAGATAAATTGAAAATGTTTTTAGGTAGCGTAAATGATAGCTTAAGTGATAGCCAAGTAAATTCATCCTAAAAATAATACAGAATAAAATATTTAAATACTCAAAATACTTGAAATAAAAATATGATACCTCTTGTTCAGTTTCAGCTCTACAAATTCTGTGAAGATGACTTGTAGCAATTGTTCAAAGCTCATGAAAGACACTAATGTTTTATTAAATTATGAAACAAAAGGTACTATTTTTGGGGCAATTGAGGATTTAGAAGTTATTGCTGTCTATCTTAACGTTTTGTTTCTTGCAATGTGTGTTTGACCTTGAAAGGTAATATTGAGGTCAAGTGGTTTCTTTTGGGGTCAATGGGGTGCAGAGAGAAAAGCGTCCATTACAAATGTTGTTCCCCCTCATAAGAACAGCTTTTGTAGGGTTCATTTTTTTTGTTGTACTTTTGGAACTATTATCGGACTTAACACGTTAAAAAGGATTGTAAGGTAATAGATTTGGAATGATCAAAAAATTTCACGGAGCATGTTTTTGGTGCGTATTTTGCGTACCTAACCCCAAATTTCAAAAAGTTGAAAAAAAAATTTAACTCAGAAATTAAGAACATATTTAACAATAGTACTGATGACAATGCCCTATATAAATTGCAACGTATTGATTGCAATTGTGAGGGTCAAAAGTAAAATTGAGTGTTTTTGTAATAACACTCACATCTCCAATCTTCCCACTTGCTTAACTTTTATTTTGTAACAAGTAAAAAATAATTTTATGAAGTAATTTGAACTTTTACTTTATGGATACTTCCGTCTAAAAACGAGTTTGTTTGGCAAGTTTGCAGAACAAAAAATTGTAAAACAAACTGTAGTCAATGGGAACAGCTGGGTTTAGAAGAAGGGTTGATTGGCACAGCAGAATTTTAAAATGTGATTTGTGTTTCGAATGCAATTGTAGTTTTGAAGGCGGAATTTGTGGGTTTGAAACCGAGTTCTTATGCACGCGCAAGCAAATCAAGACAGTGATTACAATGGTGAATTAAACTAATTTATTAAAATATTAATACCGATTCTGTACAGAAGCGATACAAATCGCGGTTTATGAGATACTGTGTGTGGAATGCATAAATTGATAAGAAGGCATGCAAAATGATAAAAAGGTGGGCAATACAACGCGTGGAATTTTTATTAACCTAGACATTAAATTTAGTTAAACTAGTTTAACTTTGAGAGCAGTTTATGTAAAAAATTAAGACAATGCGCTCTTAGGAACCAATTACGCAACTATTTTCTTATGGAAACAACAAATTCCACTTAAAGTATTGTAAAATAATAAAATAATTTCTCTTTTACACGTGTAGTAGAGTTACATGGTTCTTGCAATGCTCCCGCTTAACAAAATAACTTTTAAAAAGCCACGTTATTATACGTCTAATTTTTGAGTCCAAGTTTCATTAAAGTATACAATTGTAAACAACAATGTTATTTTTTAACAACAACAATGTTAGTTATTTTTTTGTAACAAAGAATTGTCACAATAGTGACATCAGAATTTTTTTTGATGGTCTTTGACATTCGCTCATTAGTCAACTGTTTGCTTATGCTAGTGAGTGGGGGAGGGTGGATTCGGCCTGTGAGTTGACTACGCTGTTCTGAGGAGTGAGGCTGAAGGCTTTCTGCTGAACGCCGAACATGGGGGTAACCACCGAGGGACCACAGCTACAGGCAGATGCCGGTCTATGTTTTACGCATACCGGCCCAAGCCCACCCTCCACAATCGCAACTTCTACAAGGCCTCCACTCACCACTACCACACCAAACACTTTTTTACTGTGCTACTGTGCTCTTGCCGGGACTCGATTCCGGCAATCTAAGACAAGTGTCCTAACCCCCCGGACTGCGAAATGAGAATAATAGTTAAATAGTAACACCGATGTGTCATCAAAGTAAAATCCCATTAAGTGAAGTTTAGGTTTCTATTTCAGCCTGAACGAGCAGATTGAGTAAACGAGAATTACATCATATAAAACAAAGTTGGTTGGCGGTTGGTCGTGAGGCGCAAGGTAAACGCAAACCACACTTTTTTGCGTTGCTTCACAACAACTGTCCCTGTAGCATAATGGTGAGAAATGTTCCATCAGATTTGAACACTGCGGGTTCGAGACCTGCCAACTTCGTTTCATTTAATTATTTAATTATTCAAATTCCTCGTCTTCCGCCACGAGCCATCTCCTTCATCCCGGCCAAAAAGTGCCAGAAGAGCCTGGACACTTGACTGCGACGGATCTCTTCCACGTCTCTCCTCCTTTTGGGCCATCGCCATCGCCACGAGGTCAGGTCAGCGTCCCCCCTTAGCCTGGAGAGGCTACCCCTTTGCCGTGGATCGGCGATAGCCGTTTTGGGATCGGCTACGGCCGGGATTGGCCGTGACCTGGACAGGTCAAGGGTCAGAATTGGTTCTCCCCCCTTGTCCCCCTTTCGTCGCCAGGATTGATTAGGGTTTAGCCCTTTCGGGCATAGTATTAGAGTTAGCCCTTAAAGGGCCTAGATTTATGGTTAGCCCTTAAAGGGGCATAAGTTTGTCATCGTTTGTTTGGGTCAAATAAACCCTGTTTTTTGTCGAGGCCTATAAGAGCCTCCAAGGTCATATTTTTGGGCGTTCCCCCTTTATTTGTTTTTGTTTAGAGGTCATGGCAGGGCCTCCCCCTGCCAGTACCTCATAACAACATGCTTTGCCTGCAAATTTTTGGGCATATGCTGTGGTATTAAATTGCGTAAAAATTTGCAGCAAAGTGAAACAACAAATTAACCTGTCGAAAACCAAAATAGGTCCAATTACGTTAATTACAAATTTCGAAAAATTGTTCCCTGCGAGGGCAGAGGGCGCTATGAATGAGGATTTCTCGTTTTATCCAAAAAAAATTCTAAATTATAGATACTTGGTGTAATTTTTACGTAATTTTGCAATAATATAAAGGTCAAACTACAATATTTTTACTAGAACACACTATTCCTGATACCGTCAGGAATAGTGTGTAATAGTCAGGGACAAATATCTTGTTAAATTTTTTTGGTTGATTGTTTTAGGTTCTGGTACTTTCTTACATGTTAATTTATTCAAATATTATTACTGCACAAATACATGTCCTTTACTAAACCACAATAGCATTTCAGCTCAAGGTATTTTTCATAATATTGATTTCATACGATTGACCTTTATGAGAACATTTTATAGTCAATCCTGTCGTCTTTGAAGTTTTATTGCTGAATTTAATGAATAGTTATTTAATTATGGAAGTGACCAACCTCAGTTTTTTGTATTTGAATTAAAATTATGATCAGGCAGTCAGATGCAGAAGAAATTAGCTTCACCGTAAGCCATCCCTTGACTTAAACTAAACAAATTTAGAACTTGGATTAAAACTCCTAAAAAAAATTTGTATTTCAAAAGTGTCAGAAATGACCAGATTGGTAATCCGGAAGGACAATTTCACATAAGTCAATTAAATCTTGCTGGCACTGCAGGAAAATATGTCAACATTTACAAGCTTACAAGTCAAGTAATTGAATCGAGTTGGACAAAACTATAGTTTTAATTAGTCAGGAGCATGAAATCGTTGTTGCAATGGTGAAATGCGGTCAATGTTAGCTTAAGGGTATATTGATTTGCTCTCTCAATTGCCAAATGTTTTGAACTTAATTGAATTTTAATAGTTCATATTTATTTATAAATGGAAACACAGAAGAATAAATGTACGTGAGAAAATGGAAATGAGAAGTAAACTAATGCTAGTTTATTGGTATTTCTCCAGTACAAACCTTTGAAACATTCCAAACGCCGCATTCTCGCACACTTCTTGATGAGCAGTAGCGTCAGTTTCTTTTAACGTCAAGCATTTCCCGGTATATTTATTTTTAAAGCGCATAAATTGTCTGTTAGAGGTGTCCTAAAGTATGGAAAGACAATAGTATATATGTGTAATATATAACATGTATATCTATATATTTTTTATATTACAGTCTACAAAATCGAAATAATGCTAATTTGAAGGAAACCTCTTTGCCATTTGCCGATCACAGAGCACTCAATTTGTGTTTGTGTAAAGCAATTTCATTGCACTGACAAATGTTGAAACATGGCGAAATCTCCAACCATGATCTAACCATATGTCATTCCAATTGCAATACGTTTCGGTTTCACCATTTGCCATTGCAAACAAGTTGCAATGCATTTGCAAATGTACAAAACTAACCAAATCTCTATTGCAATTGCAGTGCAGTACACTTACAATGTTACAGTTCAATTTGGTAACGGCCAAAACCAATTTACACGTCGAATCGTCGTG
This sequence comes from Bilobella braunerae, assembly GCA_034694865.1. Taxonomy (NCBI): domain Eukaryota; kingdom Metazoa; phylum Arthropoda; class Collembola; order Poduromorpha; family Neanuridae; genus Bilobella; species Bilobella braunerae. The sequence continues at coordinate 10,189 of JAQFYP010001686.1, forward strand.
TTTTCGTCAGCTAGTAAAAATATAGATAAGGTTAAAATGGATTACAGTGTAAATACTCCAATATTGGTTGGTGGATTCTATACAGTCCCATCGTATTATGCTTATCCCAACATTGACCGAGTCTGTATAAGTAGAGACACATTTTCCGTTAACCTGAAGATATCCAAATCCGTTTGCCTTTAAACGAGAAACGATTATTATGTTATACAAAGTATAAGCAATTTATCAATAATATAATAAGGCATTTTACCCAATTGGCAATACGAAAATGCTGGTCAAAGTTAAGGCGATGGCAATCTGTAATCTTTAAGTCCCGATCGTTATTTACGGCATAAACACATTTACGAACGCTTGGATCCACATTGTAGACTTTCAGTAAATACACCTAAATCATAGTTGCAAATTTATAAAGCATCTTAGGACTACTGATATTTTTCAAAAAAATTTACGGCAGCAGATCTTTGTATCCAAAGCTGCTTTGGATTAAAAGAAGTTTCATCATATTGCTGCATAACAACTGCAGTGGGATTTGTAGCCAAGCAATTTCCATCGTATACACCAGAGCCTTTCAGGACCCAACCGTTCTAAAAAGTTTGATTCTTCTTTATCAATGCAAATTTGAGTAATATATAATTCTGTAAATTTTTGATAGATTTTAATATGTATTAGACTTATTAGGTTATAATTATACTCTATTATATTTTATATTTATTATAATAAACTTCAAACAAGTATGTTAATAAGTTTTTTAGAAAATTACCACATATGGTGAAAACATGGACCATTTTTGATACTGATCAGATCCTCTTGGTTGGCAAGTAAGATAATCCGCCGTTGATTGGGATTCTTGCAAGCACTTGCCCAATAACACAGATTGTATTCTTTTGAAATCACCATTCTAGAAATAGGGGGGCAATCAAAGATGAAATTATGATACAATAATTCCAGCCAACAAAGCAAATTAAATACATACTATGTACTACACTGTATACTATGTATAATACTACAATGCATACTACACAATATATACCAATGTAGATAGATGTAGATATGTAGCATATGTCGATATATTTTCTACTTCCTCACTTGTACAATCCTTTTTAATTGGCCAAAATCCGAGTAGTCACATGTTGAAATTTCCGTTGTACTAGAGCTTTCAATTGAACTTTTAGGCCGTAGACACTTATAAGGGTTTGCCACACTCTCCAGCATATTGAAGGGTTGAGAAGCATCTTCCCAAATCCAGAACTGATATTCATTAGTTTTGTTGCATCTAAGTTCTATTGCGGAGGCTCCATTTGCCGTTAAACAGCGTTGACTTTTTTGTACCATTAGTTGAAACTTTTTGTCCTTAAATGTTTCAATTAGGTTAGGTTAAAATTACACATACAAGTTTATTTTAAATTAGTTCATGTCATTTACCGCGTTTCCGTCGACAATTTGCCAATTTTGACTCGACATCGACACACTACGAAAAGGGATTACTGGCCAACCCTCACCTCCTGACTCATAGGTGGATATACAAGTGTCGTCAGATACAAAACGTATTTCAGAATAGTTGAACTTTGCGTTCTAAAAATTTGAAAAATTCAAAAGAATTTGCACATCAAAATTATTATATCAGTAGAAATAATGAGCATGTTATTATACAGGGTGGATCAGAAGTAGGTCACGGTATTTGTCAACCGATAATTAATATAGTTATAGGTCGATTTCTGTTTCCAAAGTTTTAAAATAACCGGAAGTGTCCAGAATTTTGTGGGTCCTTCAAGTCCCAACCATGGTATTTGGGTTTTAGAATTTTAAATGACCCATTTTTAAGTGGGGCCTCCCATTGAAAGCCATTTTTGCAAGAATGGTCAATTTGATCTTGGTTACCAAAATTTCGTAAAACATTTAGACGCGTGGAGTTCATTTTCGAAATTTTAGAAACTTGAACGTGTAATATGTTCCTTTGCGATTGTGACCACGTCTAAATGTCTTTCAAATTTTGGTAACCAAGATCAAATGGCTTTCAATGGGAGGCCCCACTTAAAATTGGGTCCTTTAAAATTCAAAAACCCAATTACCTTGGTTACGGGGGACTTGAAGGACCTTCTTCTGGACACTTCAGGTCATTTTAAGACTTTGAAAAAAAAATCGACCGATAACTTTTTAATTATCATTATTATTATATATGTTTATTATTGTTTAATTATTATTATTATTATACCGTGACCTACTTCTAAACCACCCTGTATAAAAAAAATTAAAATTGTTTGTAGAATAATTACAATAATTCCAGCAGAGTTAATTTGTTGTTTTGGGCATAGCATATTACAGTCACCAAACTTCAAAAAATCAGCATTGTACTTGCCTAAACTAAGGCACTTTGAAAATGATGCAGCGCTATGAAGTATTCCAATCCCCTGTACACAAAATATAGAAAAACAAGTTACACACGGGTAAGAATGAGTTATAGTGAGTGTATACAAAGAAAATTGCATTACCAAAGTTCCAGAGAGAAAAACGATAAGTAGCAGCAGGATCGCATGAACTAACATTTTTGGGTCTTGCATTTTCCTGTTCAACAAACTAGTTGGGTAACAGCCAACAAAAATAATCTTATCTACAAACGACAACAAAAATTATTTAGTCTACGGCTATTTGCTATTAGTATTAAGCTTCGGGCATGTGCACATCGTTTGTGTAATTAAAGTTACAACAATTATTAATTAAAGTTGTGTTTGCAAAAGCTAGCTCTCCATTACAATTATCAAGTTGAAATTTTGTCTTACCCCTTTGTAAAAATGAGCAGTAGCAGATAGGTTACCAGAGTGCTTGCTTGTGGTGTTTAATGTAACAAACCTGTGAATGAATGAAATTCTATGTGAATCCAACTGGCTTTTTATAAAGATATTAATATTTTGTCATTGCATGATTTTGGCTGGGAGATGACGAGGCAACATGTGTTATCGTTTACCACAAAATTTCACTCTGTAAAAAGTCCTAGCTCTATTACATGGTAATCTTATTAAAACACTAGAAAAGCAAACCCATCTTAAGACATGGTTTGCCCATATATTTATTTTTTGCAAAAGAAAAGTTACATTGAATACAATGCCCATCTTTGCTACCGTGTAAGAAGCAGGTGAGTTTTAGCACGACCAAGAAAAGGAATGACTTTCTTTGCAGGTCCTTTCCCTTCGGCTCCTCGTTGAAGCTAAAGAACAGACAAATCCCATACGCAACCGTATTGCACGAAATAATAGCCTTGTTGGTGTGACCCTCGGGAACACGATTTGCCTTTGTCTTGGGTGTTCTCATTTTTTGCTCCATCTACCGCCAATTCTTTTTTGTTGAGACAATGTGGTTACACAAAAACTTACCTGAATTTCAAACCTTTTGATTTGAACTCAAAATAGCCCTCAAACCTAGGGGTGGGCTTTAAATATTAATTTAAAATTTTATTCACGAATGAGAATTAAGGGAGCAAAAAGGCGCGGAGAAGCGACTTCATAACAGAAAATTGTAAATTGACCCAAAAGTTAACACAAATTTCCTCTCCTAGGACGGGCTATTTCAACTCTAGTTATACAAAATCAGAACAAATATTTCCGGCCACTTACATTCTAACAAGGGAGACTACCCTACTGTCGGTCGACCCAGGGTACGTGATGCATTCCAACCCATTGTTTGGACCCTTTTGACCCAATTTTGACAATAATTTGTCTGCAAGGCTCATAAACTTATTCGGCGGAAAAGTTTGAAATTTTGAAATTTCATTTATTTTCAAAATATTTTTTTAAATTTGCAAATTTTCGTAAGAATTTTGACTTTACACGTTTTGTGACTGAATACTGAATCCCGGGATACAATAACCAATATCTACTGCATTCATGGGAAATGGTTCTAAAGCTCTAGCATTAAAGTCAGGAGTTAATCCACGTCTTCTCCCTTCAAAAATATATGAAATTTCAAAATTTCAAACTCTTCCGCCAAATAAGTTTATGTGTCTTGCAGACAAATTATTGTCAAAATTGGGTCAGAAGGATCCAAACAAAGGGTCGGAATGCACCACTTACTCAGGGTCGACCGACAGTATGGTAGTCTTCCTTGTAAGTACGGCTAGTAAATATAGCGCTTTGACTTCTTTAACAAAATTACAAAGATTCATTTACAGGAGTTTACAAGTATTATAAAACTAAATAAGCAGAAATCAGTGAGTGAAAATCTCTTGACACTTTGAACGCTTAACTTTAAATACTGTTGACGCTCAAAAATTTCATTTAATCAAAAACTTAAGAAGTGTGACTTGATATAAGTCAATAATATAATTTTTTAAAAATGTTGTACTATATATTTTATAAAATACAAATAAATATGTTGTAGAAGAAATGATCTCTATTGGTTTGCAACTGCAAATCTTGCTTAGCTCATATTTTCGTAACTTTATTTTGATGCGGATTAATTTGTGCTAAATGTTCCACTTGAAGGCATGGCATAGAGATTAATTAAATATCTTACAT
>JAQFYP010001687.1:0-14694 GCA_034694865.1 Bilobella braunerae
TCTGTAGATGACTTTCTTTTGGATTAGAATTTCATGGTTCCTTGCCCTGGGCCCTACTTTCACCTTCCCTGGGGAAACGTCCCTGAACGCTTCCAGCCTTTCATCTCTATTGTTTCTCCAGCCTCTTTTTTCCGAATTGTTTTTTTTTTGTACTCCTACTTTTTTTTGCTACTCCTATTCTTATTCTTACTTTTTTTTTGTTTTGGGTCATCTGACTCTTTTTTAACTTGAACAGTATCCACAAATTATCTAGATTTGATTGCTATTAGTTAAAGCCGTTTGGTAATTTTTATTTAAAAATAATGGTCTGATATTTTTATTTCAAGTCAAATTTGGAAAAAATATGGAGAAGAGCGTATGTGCAAGAATTTTTCGTACTCGATCTAATTGTTAATTTCTTTTCGTTTTTACGTTGCTTAACGTTTTTACGTGTTTAACATTTTTACGTTCGTTCTGATATTATTTTTTGTATTGATTTTCCAGCTTTTCAAATTTATTTTTCATTTTCTTGTTTTTTTTTTTATGTTTTTACTGAAGTCCTATTCTGATTTTCTTTTGACATTTTCGTTTGGAAAAATGATTTGTTACAATTGTTATTTCTTAAAGCCGTTTGGTAATTATTTAAAGGAAAGGCTTAGTAAATTTTGAATAGGGAAGATTTGCAATGTTTTAAGAGTGACGTTTCATTAATGTTTTGATTAACCAATTATTCGTCTTTTTTCTCAATCTCAATTTTTAAGGTTCCCGTTTTCATGGGCTTTTCCTATTTTTGAGTTTTTTTTATTGGTTCTGTTTTTTTTTATTGGGAATCTCTCTTTTGATTGATGATAATTAACTAATTGCTTTTGTTAGGTAAAAGTAAGAAGAACAAGCGGAAGAAGGCGAAGACTGAGGAGAAGAGGCCAAGGGAGGAGGACTGGGAGGACCTTGAGAGTGCTTTGACGGAATTCACGGAAGGGCCCTGGGAGGCCGTGGACATGATTCCGTTTGATGCTGCGAGTGATGTGGCTATTGATGATCAACGGTAAATTACACCTTCACTTTCACTCCCTTAAGTCTCCTCTGCCCCACGCCTCCCTTCTGTCCTGTTTCTGTCAATGACGAAATTACAAGGGATTAGTCAACGGAAGACAACCAACTTTCTTTCTTTTTCTCCTATTAGCTCAACCTTGTCCAGAAATCGCCTCCTTCTGCTTCAAAGCCCCTTAATTTTCTTTCTCTTCTCCTCATTTTTTGGAGAAAGGGAAAAAGGGATTTGGGATTTGAGACTCTGGCGGCAGAAGGCAGTCAAGAGAAAGTTGCCTAATTGGGAATTGCTGTTTTTTTTTTGTATTTTTAGAGGAACCGCCCTGAGTCGCATTGCGGCCTACCTTGGGAAAGGAGAATTTAATGAAGCCATCTCCCTCCTCCGTGCTGTTAGGTATGTAAAACAAGGAAAAAGTTTTTATGATAAAAAACACGCGATATTTGCGTGGTTTTCCAATTATAGAAATTAGAATTTTAAGTGTATTTAAGCCCTTTCTACAATTCTAACAAGTAGTCGAGCCGCCTGTTGAGAAAGGGGAATTTGCATGAGTGTGCTTTTTTGCCAACTTTTTTTTTTGCGTGCTTTGAGATGGGATGCGATGCGATGTAATTAGCAGTAAACTTTAAAAAGTATTTTGAGCTTTAATTAACGCTCCTTTACTTTCTCCTTTTACAACTTAAAAAAAAAGTTAGAGCTGGAGCCTCTCCGGAGGACTGGAGGAATCTTGGGAGGACTTTGAATAGAACTGTAATTAGTGATGAGCTTCTAAAAACTTGTCTGCTGAGTACTTCCAACTTAATGATATTTAAAGGCCTAATTGGGTATTTTAACTGGTTAATTAGTCGAGGTTCAATTAGTGAAAGTTTTACTGTCTCTCACGTGTTCCAGCTTTATTTTTGTTCCATCAGATAACTTTTATGGGAAATTGTCGAGAATTCTGTTGTTTTTGGCCCTCCATTGCCTTATTTTCTCCTTTCTCTAAAATTAATTCCTAATTATTAAAAAAAAAAGTTTTTCACTTCCAGTTTTATAATTAATTTTAGAGAAAGTTCTTTACTTTCTCAAATAAATTTATAATTGTTTCTTAGAGAAAGTTCTTTAGTTTATCCAATGAATTAATAATTATTTTTGAAGAAAGTTGTTTACCTTATCCAATAAAACTAATTTTTTTTCGGTGAAGGGACGAACTTTCTCCGAAATTATTTATTGCTAATAGCTTGAGGCCTGCATGAGGCTTTGGATGAATGTTTGATGATGTAATTTTGCATGAGGATTTTGGCATGTCATAATTTAGCTGGGAGTGCCGCAGCATGTGACTAATTAGTAATTAGGAGCTTTTGGGCGAGGCGGAGTGCGTGATGGGTGTACCGTGAGTTTTGTAATGAGCGCTGAAGCCAAAGCCAAAGTTTCAAATTGTATTTACGATTCTGGATGGAGAATGCAAGAGTGCAACACATGCTTTCGTGCTTGTTGGATAGACTTTATTGGGCGAAAGTGGGTTTTAATGCTTTCACTTCCGGTTTGAAGCTTTCTCCAGGGAGGCTCTGGGGTGAAGTGGGAAAGTCAGGGGCGGGAATTTGAGCTTATGTATTATGCAGTCAGTGAATGTAAAGGGCTCCTTTTCTTCCAGGGATGTTTGGCCTGATGATGATCAAGTCTCAAAGGAGACGGAAATTTCATCTCTTAAATCGATTTTCCTCTCAGCATCACCTCTTCCCAATGCAGACAACGGTAAGAAAAGGAGAATCTTCCGCCTATTTTTTAAACAAGACTTTTTTCAGAAAGAAAGTAGACTTTTTCAAAAAAGAAAGTAGATTTTTTCAAAGAGAGAAATGTAGTAGACTTTGTCAAAGAGAGAGAGAGATGTTTGGAGAGAAGTTTAATTACATTTCGGAATTATAATTTTTTGAGAAGTTGCTCTCGCTGGGGACCCTTAGACATTTTTGATTGGTTTGGAAGGTGATGGAGTTTGGAGAGTAAAAATAACCTGTTGATTTTTTGTGAGTAGTCCATATAAAAGTAGCACCGACTGGAAGTGGTGAGTGCATGTGCTTTACTAACTGATGGTGAAGACCTGGGGGGGTTCTTGGGGGGAGGATGTAAAGTAGATTCGATTACTAATTCCAAGTTCCACTTCTTGTTTGTCTTCCAATCTCTCGTAGGCCTTGTGCCGAGATGTCTGAAAACAAAAGGAAAAGTAAAGATCAACTCAAAGTTTGGACAAGGGATCGATCCCGGAACTCCAAACTAAGCATTTTCGAGAGCTACAGAGCGTTTTTTGGTAAATTTTGCCGAAAGCCGAAAGAGAGAGTACTTCGACACATTTTTTTTTTTTTCGATTTTACGTTATCTTTGTCCATCGTTTTTATGGTCTTTTTTGTTTACAAGCGAACGTTTTTTTATTTTTCATATTGAATTCTTTATTCCTCTTTCCTTGTCGTTTACGTGAAAATGATAATGGATAAAATGGTAATGATATTTTTTAATGAAAATTGCTATTTGTGGGAGAAATTGGTGCTTATTTAATTGTGATAATCGCTGAAATTGAAGTGTTTTCAACCACTGTAGCACTTGTCGTTTTTTATGTTTGAGTGCTTTTTATATCCCGTACAAAAACAGAAAGTCCGAAAACTAGATTTGTTTTGTAGGAAAATGCTAAAAGTTCAAATTTTTTTCACTATTTATCTTTCGAGGATTTACCTTTCATTGCCTAATTCTAAGGCAATGTTTAGTTTCCAGGACTTTCTCTTTTTGCACGCGAATAAAAACTCTGTAGGAATTCTCATTTTTTTCTGTAGCAGTTTTTTTTAGTTGAAAGTTGATTTAGTAAGCTTTGAAGTAGATTCTTGGGAAGTAGAAGGTAGATATCAGGTAGATTTGTGTAGATTTTTAGTAAAATTTAAGTAAATTTTTGTTTACCTCTCTTCTGGTGGGTGTGACGGTAGAGATGTGTCCTCCTCCGACTCGAAAGAGGACGAGAGCGAGTCCGAGGAGGAGGAGGACTGAGAGGAGGCAAGTGAGGGCTGAGATGAGGACTGTCCTCAGAATGAGGTTCCCGTGGGCCACTGCCTCCTGTCCATTGTTTTGGAGGCGGAGGGTGCTGTCGGGAATGCGGACAATGTTGTGTGGAGATTGAAGGAGCATCTTCTGGGGAAGGTGCTGGAAAAAAGAGAAAGTCCAAATTGGATTCCCATTCTTTTCTTCTGGAGAAAGCAGGAGGAATTTGGGAGATTTGAATTAAGACGGACGGAGGAGGAGGATATTAGGTTCTTTCATTACAAATAAATGGATTTCCACTCCAAATGGAATTCACTTTCTCTTTCATAGAGGTGCAAACGCTGGACAAGCGTCGGCCTTTGTTTCTCAACAATTTCTCCTCTGACAGGGTGAAAGCTCGAATTGAAAAAAGTAAGAAAAAAAGAGAAAGTCCCACTTTCTCTTTGAAACCTGTTTTTTACTGCCTTTGACTTTCTCTTGAATCAAAACCTTTATTCCCTTAGCATTTGAAGAAGCCTTCCAAGAAATCTGCTTTTGCGTAAACATTGCCCCAAATGGAATCAATTTGCTTTTGTTTTTATGTATTTTTCAAGTTTTTTTTCTTTCTGGGTTTTGCTATATGTTCCGCTTTTGCAAGTGTTGGAATGGTGAAAGTGAAAGTGAATTGGGAGAATCCTTTGCAATATGCGAAAGAGAAAGTTGCTTTTGAAGGAGTTGAGATGGAATTGCGGGAGAAAGTAAATATGGGCGATTGATTTTCAATTTCCTTTTATTTTTTCGCCAAAGGATTTTTCTGGGCCTTCTGCCAAGGGGCGGAAGTGGAGAAAGTCTTTGAATATGCAAAAGAGGCTCTGTAAGTTGCCTAAACCTCATTTTTTTGAGTATTCAATTTTAATAAGACATCTCCTGCGTAGGTATCTTCTTTTTTGATTAAGGTTATGAAATTTTATTAGGATTTGGAGGAGCTACTTGGTGAAAGTGAATGGATATAATTCAGCAGCTTTCTCCTGGAGGGCCAAGAAAAGATGAGGTTATTTGCAAGGGAAAAAATATCTGACTTTCTCCTTTTAACTTGTGTTACAAATGGACTCAATCTTCTCTTGATTTACTCCCCTTTGAATTAAGATGGGATTTTTTGAATTTGGGAGAAAGTGAACTCGAGAGAAAGTGTTTTAGAAAGATGTGATTGAGGGAGAGGTTGATGAGGCATTTCAGTTTAGATGGAGAAAAGTGTTGGTGGGGCAGGGTGGGGCCCTTACGTGCGTGTTGGGTGGGTCCTGATCTTCTGGAGATGTCGTCAGGGCCGGAAATCCATCAATCGATCCCTCTTCATCTCGATCTTCATTTGCTACTATTCTCCCTCCACTCCGACCACCGCCCCTCCCTCCCTCCCCCCGCCTTTCACTCCCAATGTCTCCATTTGTCTCAGGCAGGAAGTAGGAAGACGTCACTTCATCCACTCCACGACTCTAGTAGGAGGTCAATTACAATCAAAATTACTTTCTCTTTTCCAAAGTGAAAGTCATTTTTTTTTAACTTATTTTCATATTTTCTACATTTTCTTTTCTACAAGTGAAAGTATTTTTTTTAAAGTTATTTTAATATTTCCAATTTTGACTTTCTTGTAATCAAAATTAGTTTCTCTTTTCAATGAAAGTTTTTCTTTAATTAAATTTGAAGAATTATTTGTATTTTTTTAAACTTATTTATTCCTACTATAGCCAAACAAGCCAGTCCTAGCAGGATTTTAATTTCTTGTCCAAGAACGGGCTCATTGTTCATGCCTTTGTCCCATTTACGCAAATTTGTATACAAGGATTTGTTATTACGTATTTAATTAGTTTAATTATTTTAATTGGAGAAAATTGAGATTTTAAAGGAATTGTTTTGCGAAACTGAAATTACACTTTAATGTTTAGTTAAAGTTATTGTCTAATTTGTCGTTCTTGTTCGCCGAATGACATTTTTTTTAAAAATCAAGTCGAGAAATAATCATTCGTCGAGCTTTGGCTCTTGGGATTCAGCATCTTCAAAATTGTCAGATTTTTGGACCGAAATTTATTCATTTAATTTTATTTATGTGGAATATTTTTCGTTTCATAGAAACGAAATTAGGATATATTTTTTTCAAATTATGCAAATTTTGAGACAGTTAAGGAGTCTAATTTCTATTTTTTTTTTAAAAAATGAAATTTCACTTCTGTTCAAATAGGATGTCTGCTGCAGGAAACTGATAATAAATTGTACGTTGCGCAGCTTACGAAATTTTTAGGGTACGTCATTTTATTTTTTGAACGCATTTTCTGTATTCCATTTTTCAATATTTTTTAAAGTGAAAATTAATTGATGAATCATAACTTTTCGGCCTAACTTGTGTATTGTGTTTCAATCTAATAATTTGCACTTTCAATTATGAATGTGGTTTCTCTTATTTGTGTCGTGTTGTGTTTTGAATAATAATTTTCACAGGACTCGACTTGAGTTTAGAGAAAGTTAATTGAATGTGAGTGTGGAATTGAGCTTGACGGTAATTGGAGGGTTTTCGGAGAAAGTACAGCACTTTCTCTTTACTTTCACCTTCCGCCGCAATTCAATGGAGAAAGGTCCGCTTGAAAGAGCTTGTGAAACAAAATGCTGAAACAGTTTTTTTTTTCTTTCAAAATGAAGCCTCATCAAAAGGCCCGGAAAATCCATGGGAGACTTCCATAAGCCCACTTTCCCTCCTCCGAATCTTAAAGTTTTAATAACGTAATTTAGGCAATTTTAATTCCTTCTGTTGTCTCTAAAGCCCTAGGAATTTTCTAAAGCCTTCAATTGTGTAAGAGCCCTTTCTTTGAACTTTCTCCTGGGAGAAAGCCCTCCACAAAGTGAAAGTTGGACCAGTGAAATTATGTTATTGATTTCTGGCGGATCTTTATGTGGTGGGGCTCTTTGTGCCCCTCGAGACTTCCTGAATCCTTGCCATTTTCTTCTTTTATTTAAAGGGATTAAGATGGATATCAGTATCCATTAGTGTCACCCTTGCAGGGCCCTTGGAGCGGGTCAGGGGGCACTTAAGTCCTCTTCGAGGGGAGTTATGGACTGTAATTAGATTTGGCTTTCACAGAAGTAGATCTTGGCCATGGCCCTGGTATCCCCTCCAATTCAGATTCTGGACACGGAGGTTTTTGTAGCTGGAGAAAGTAAGAGAAAGGCAAGGTTTTGTGTAGCTGGAGAAAGTGGAGGTTTTGCAAAACGGAGCCTTTGCAAATCTGATGGAATCGCTCCACTTTCCCTTTTGTCGTGTACGGGACACACAGAGAGTGAAAGTGGAGATCTTTTAACAAGGCCATAAAATAAAGTGACACGTCCATTTCGCTTTGGGGGACCCTTAAGGGTCTAGTGGCTTTAGGGGGAGAGGAAATGGTGGGACGTGTTTTGGTGGGGCGAGAGAGACCCACCATTTAGTGTAAATAGTAATGGTGGAGCCCTCCAGAGAGAAACTGTAATTTAATTGTATCCTATTTCCTTTAATTTTATGACAATGGCTAGGGCCAAATAAGCCTTTGAAATTAATTTAAACTGAAAACGAGCATCGTTCCCATCAGAGTTGGGCAACGAGGCCCTTAGAGCCAAATTGACAGTAATGGGCACTGTGGCCCAAAGCGTCGTAAGTTTGGACGCTGGAATGACGCTGAATTCAAAATGGCCTAAAGCCGCTGTAACTTCCGGCTGAATTCTAAATGACCCACGGCTGGAATTGCGCTGAATTCTAAATCGTTTTGAGGGTTAAGGGCTTCAGGGTTACTTACCGTTTGAGACGGTGGTGGCGCTGGCGGCGTGGTAGCTAAGGACACTTTTGTGGACACGGCCCACGTGACGTTGGACGAAAGAGAATCGATTTGGGTTGTTGTTGTTTGGACAGTTGCGGCTGGGCCGCTGGGATTTGGCGCTGGACAGATGTTGGAGGGGATGAGGATGGAGAGGCTGGAGAGATGTGCCGTTGTCATGGCAAAGGGGTTTCCAGCTCCCTTGATAATTTTCAGCGATTCGATCTCCATGATTTGGTCACAGAGGGCCCTTAGGTGGGTTGAGTTGAGGTCACATGCGTCTACGTTGAGTTCTCGGAGGGACTTGAGCCAGGACAGGCCACCAAGGGCCCTCTGCGAGAAGTATGGTGAGTAGGACATGTCCAGGATCTGGAGGGACTTGAAGGGGGCGAAGAGTTGGGTGGGGTCGAACTGGAGCTCTGCTCCGCCGAGGCGGGAGAGGTGGAGGACGTTGAGGTAGGGCCCCAGTGAGTCGAAGGCCCCGTTCACGATGACCTTGAGGGGGTTCTGGCTGAGGTCGAGGATTTGAAGGGACGTTAAGTTGGTGAATGTTGAAGGGAGAAGGGTCTCTAGAGCGTTGGAGCGGAGCATAAGGGTCCTCAGGCGGGTCAAGGGGGCAAAGACCTCGGGGTCAAGGGCCTGGAGTCCGTTGGCGTTGAGATTGAGCGTTTCCAGGAGGCGGAGAGGCAGGAAGTCTGATTTGTTGAGTACTTCGATTCGATTCTCTTCCAACCTGTGACAATTTGTCAAAATAATTGTCAATTTGTGATAATTTGTAAAAATTGTGTATCATTTTGTTATAATTTGTCAAAATAATTGTCAATTCATGACAATTTATAAAAATTATTATCAATGTGTTATAATTTGTAAAAATAATTGTCAATTTATGACAATTCCTCAAAATTATTGTCAATTTGTGATAATTTGACAAAATAATTGACGGTAATTTGTGATGATAGCAGTTAAAGTAACGCCTTTTGAGGAAGAAACAAAACTGTGTACAGAGCGTTTCTTAATGTCCCGCCGAAGGAGAAAGTCCGGAAAAGTAAACATCGTTTTGCAAAAATGAACTAAATAGTCAATTTGTCACTCCGGGAGCTTCCGAATGGTCATTTGCTAGGTGAAGGTTTGGTACATCAACCATTCAATAAGATTTTTTAAAATTTTGACACAACTTTATAGTAATGGCGTTATTTTAGTTTTTGGGAAACTTTCACTTTTTGTACAGGACATACAAAACCGTTGTGTAGATTATGGAGATTTTTTAAATATTTGTTGGTGCTAGATTTTTTTTAAATTCATTATTTATTTTCAAAAAAGGTAGAATAACTTACATGAGAGATTTGAGAGATGATGGAAGATTTTGAGGAATTCGGGTCAATCTGCGGAATAGAAAAAAGTTTTGATTAACAATAAAATTCTTTGGTAAAGTAGTACAGTGACTTTCATAAATGTTGACAATTGAAATGAGGACAACTCGTATGTTTAAGAAAGTTCCAAATCAGAGAAAACATATTTTTTGGCCGAAACTTGAGCACATTTTTTGTATTATTTTTGTTAAGAATTGTGCTTATTTTTTTTTTTCAAAAGTTTTGTTAATGTAGGAGTGAAAGTTTGAGAGGCTGGAAGGAGTTGGGCCGAGAGTTTCTTCCGGAGAAAGTTGTAAAGGAGAAAGTTTTGATTCTTTATGACCCTGGTGGTTGGTTTTATGCTCTTATCAGCCCTAGGCAGAGCAGTACTGGACACTTAAGGCCCCCCATTCCACTTTCACTTCCAAAATTTGACCAACTTTCAACAATCAAAAATGAATTGTGACAAAAAAAAAGGAGAAAAGAAGGGGAAAACGAAACGCACTGTAATAAGTGTGAGAACTGCCTATTTTCGTTTTCTGAGTGGGTCACGTTTCATTTTTTTCATTTTCACACTGAAATTTCAGGTTCTTGAAAAATGTGACATTCCGGTCAAAATGAGTCACTCGAGCCCAATAACATTTGACACTGAGGGATTGTGCCATTGAAAAAAGGTCAAAAGGTCGTGGACCGTTTTTTGAAAAAGTGAAAGTACTATAGTACGCGCTTTTTTGTGAGTAAATTCCTTTTGTGTTAGAAAGAGAAATTGAGGGGGAGAAAAAAGGTGAAGTTGCGTGTTGTAATTGGACATTAGGAGCTTTCAAAACTTTCTTTCTAGTTTTTTTTTTCGCTTTTCCCGTTTTTTCCGTACTCCTTTGGGAGCTTTTTCAAAAGAAAGTGAAAGGGAGGGAAATGATTATTGAGAAATTATAATTGGAAAGGAGAAAGAGAAAGTTTTTGTGGTGTGACAATCAATTTTAATTGAAGGTTGGTGGTTGGAGAAAGGACTAGTTGGAGTCAGAAATCAAATTCACATTTTGTCCCCAATTCTAGTACAAAGCGTTTTTTTCTGTACAAAGCCTTTTTTCTCTTTGTTGTGTTGTTATCGACAGAGAAAGTATCAGGTAACTATCATTATTTTGGCGAGTAGGAAAAAGAGACAAGACTCCTTTCTCTCTGATTGTTTTCTTTTTTTTTTACTTTCACTTTTATGCTCCCAATTCCTCCGAGGGAGAAACTAGGCTTTTACTCCTCCTGATGAAATTTTGTTTCTGTGGGTTTCTCCCAGTTAAAATGTTCCAGTGCGTGTGGGGATGTTCTGACACGTTGTCACATTAAAGCCAAATGCTCTTGTGTACTGAATACAAATCTTACATCGATTTAAAAAAAAAGTACGGGAGCTGTAACGGGAGGAGAAACTGTCTAATTTTGTAACTTTTGGGGGCCTTTGATAGCGTCAAGAATCGGAAGAGGAGAAAGTCGAAGTGAAAGCTGTGAAGATAGGGGAAGGGGAAATTTGAAAAGGGATTTTTTTTAGAGAAGGCTCAGAATCCGAAGGTCTGAAAATCAATTTCCAGTGGAATGCTATTTCTCAAGGTTTTTTGAAGGAGGGTATTTTGAATTTGCATGGGCCGGTGGCTCTTGCGGTTGGACATTGCAGTGCGTAGCTGAAAAGAATAATAAGTGGTTCCTGAAAATTGATTTTTGGAGATTTCAATATGATCCAGAACATGTCAGATTCTCGAGAGCACAATTTTTCGAGATTTGAAAACTGTGTGAACTGAAAGCAATTTTTTTTAGGAAATTAGCCGAACGCCATTTATTTGAAAAATTGTATAAACGAAGTTAGAATCAATCTATGAAAGTTCAAAGTTGAATTTTTAACTCATGCTATATTTTGGTCCCTCTTTAATTTGTCGAATTTAGTAAACTGATTCCGAAATGCTGAAATTTAGGTTATTTCTAAAATATGTTCTTACTAGGTTTGTACACCTTTCCAAACCTTTTCAAAAAGTTGCAAAACGGAATCAGAGTTGAAAGTGTTTTTTTTTCTTGCTGCTTTAATTGGCCTGGAACTCAAGATTTTCAGCTTTTCAGCGTTCGCTGGAAATTTCTAGAAAAGAATGGAGCAAGTTGTGTTGCAAGAAGCATTATGGGTTCATAGTCGGTGCGATTTCAAAATTACATATTTTGATTTTGAAATAAAATTTTGAAAATTTCAATTGTGGAATTTTTTCGGTTCCAAAATTTTGAGTCTCTCAAAATGCTAAATTTCGCCCGTCACGTCAAATCTGACGTTTTGTAGCCTCCAATTCTCTGTTTGTGAAAGTTCTTTGAGAGGCGTTAAGGCTTATTAGCTACCGCGTGGTCAATTCCTAACTTTTAAATTCTAAAGCTAGTGATTTCCTGCGTTTTATTCATTTTTTGCGAGGAGCACGTAGCACTAGAAAGATGAGAGATAAAGGTGAGACTCAAAAACTAGAAATAGCAGATGACCATTGTGAGATTCAAAAATGGAAAATTTAGGAGATGACCACACGGTTACAAATTAGAAGTAAAAGTTTGGTAAGAACCTGTTTCCGTTGATCCAGAGTCCTGAGAGGAACTCGAGTCTTCCGAGGGCGTCGTCCTCGATGTTTTCGATTTTATTTTCGTCCAGAACAAGGAGACCGAGGTTGGGAAAGCTCTCGAAGTCCGTTTGAGCGATGACCTTGAGTCGGTTGTTGTTGAGGCGGAGGTCACGGACGTTGGTGGTCAGGGAGGGTGGGATGGAGGTCAAAGTGACGTGGGAGAGGTCAATGAACTGTGACCTGGAGTTGAGGATGAAGTGGGTGGGGAGGGAGAGGGGGTTGTTGGAGAGGATCAAGTGGGCGAGGGAGGGGAGGGGGGAGAAGAGGTGGGGGGCAAGGGTCGTGAGTTTGTTTGAGTCTAGGTTGATGTAGTGGAGGGACTGGAGAGCCTGGAAGAGAAAGAAGTGGCTGGAATGAATAAATGGCGGACTTTCTCCAGGAGAAAGTGAAATGAATCACTTTCTCCCTAGCCATGTGAGAGTACAAATATTTGTCATCGAGGAGAAAGGAATCTTTTCCTGGGAAAAGATAAGAGAAAGGATATGGAAGTGGTCCTTGAGATGAACTTTCTCCTCATCTCTATCAACACTCCACTCCAATCCTCAGGTAACTTTTTATATAGAAATTTAGGGAAAGCTCCCAGGATAAAGCCAGATTTATGCTTTGGCTTTACACTCAAATTCCAACAAACGACTGAAGCGTCTGGGATTTAGGGAGACTCAAATGACAGCGATGAATTTGAGGCTCATTTGAGCCCTTTTAAGGGAGAATGGGAGAGTGAGCCTCTTCAAATGGTTGCGAAACAAGGGATTTAACTAATTGAAACGAGAAAGTTGTAAGTCTAGTACAGAGCCTTTCTTAAATAGGCGTTAAGAACTTAATTTAAATTTTAAAAGGGAAAGCGTAGAGAAAATTATACAGAGCGTTTCTTAAATCGGTGCTGGAGAAACTTTTGTATTATAGTACAGTATCTTCTTACAAGAAGAGAAAGACATGAAATAAATCACATCGTTTTAAAAAAAAAGGGTAAAAATTATCGTTCTAAAAAGGCTAAAAATTGAAGTTCAAAAATCGTCACAGAGCAGTCAGCTATCATCAGAATCCGTTGACTTTTTAGAATTTTTAGATTTTCAAGTTGTTTCACCAACTTTCTCTTTATGCGTCAGACATGACAAACTCTCGTTGAAAATTTCAACGAAACTTTTTGTTGAAAATTTCAAGGTGAAACATTTTGTTGAAAAAAAAAGTTTCTTTGGCTTTCCGCGCCGCGGCGGTGAGCGTTGGCGTCTTATTTTTACTATCCCGCACTTTCTCTTCCTTTCTATTTGCACTTGATATTATTTTTGGGTTATTTATGATGGAGAGAATTTTGGGGTTCTTTGAGAGATGAGGATGACCAATTGACTTAATCTAAAAGAGTGAAGAAGACTTTCACTTTTCCTCTTGAATGAAAAACTCTTCAAAGCACTTTTTGCCGCGCCGTTTTTTTCTAGCTTTCTCCTTGGAGAAAGTTTCGTTGAATTCTGGGAGAAAGGCCCAGCACAAGTGGATTTAATCTCTTTTCTTTCTCTGCCGCTTCTGCTTCTGTCGATTTCTTCGAGAAGCAGTTCCTCATAAGCCTCTTAAATGAAGACTTTCTCCAACTAAACCTTTCTCACTCCGTCGCTTCACTCCCTTTTCCGTCTCTGCACTGCTTAAGTGTTGGATAGAAATTAGGCAGTGGGAATTAGGAGGCAACGAGGCGTTCCTAAGGCCCTTCAGAGCCCTTTTCACATTCCCAGGGCCAAGGGAGCCTTTCCCCCCACTTTAAGGGCCCTTCCCTCCATTTCAAGGGCCCAAGGACCCTTAGAAGCCTTGAGATCCTAATTGCGTCGGTGGTGGCGTGAATTGTCGAGAGGAATCTGTTCAGGTGGAAAGAGAAAGTTTTGGGCCGATTTTGCATTGTGAATTGGATTCGAGATGCTGTTAAGTTTTCGGGAGAAAAGTTTTTTGTGATGGGGGTTTGATGAGGAAGAGCTTTCTCCTCGAAACTTGGAATTGAAACTTTTGGCGGGGAAAGGAGAAAGTTTTGAAAAGAGAAAGTAAAGATAGGGATCAAGGAGATGATGGAAATGGTGATTTCTGGTGGTGGTGGTTAATTTCAGGACACAAAATGTTACCCATTTCAAAAACCCCCGCTTTTTGCTACTTCTCTACCACACCGCCCCCGTTTTTGCTAGAGGGGGAGGGGTGCGGGGATGGGGTGGGGGAGAGAGAAAGTCTATTGAATGAAAGTTAACTTTTAATTCTAAACTTGTCAATTTGAGGAACATTACCACTCACACACAACTTTCTAATTTCCAAAATTACTGCTTTTGAAGCCGAGGGGAGAGAGATGAGGGCCTTTCTCTTTTGTCCTCAATTTTCTCTTCCCCGAAATCGGGGGCGGTGAAATTTTAGCTTTGAAATCCAAATCGCTTCATCAACCCCTCCTCACTTTTGATTGGCTCCTGAATCTCAAGGACTCAATTATCAGGGCTCTCTCGAGAGGGAACCTTGGAGAAAGTAATTTGTATGGGGGATCATGAATATGCATTAATGCATTTCCTCGTTTCTCCTTTTTTGAAAAAAAAAGAAGAGAAAAGTCCCCCTTTAGTAAAAAGTCCTGTTTTATTAATTTCTTGGGAAAACAAGTGGTGGAAAAGTTTTTATTGGTAAAGCACGAAACTTTTACAAAAAATAACGATTTTCTTTTCCAAAATCTTTACTTTTGAGGGGTTAATTTTGAATTAGGAAGTCGCGCAGCGAACAGTTTGCAAAAACATAAGGTTTGCTAAATTTCCGGCATGTTCGGGACTGAAAGAAGCTGGATGCTGGAGCAGCATCTTACTAAAGAAATGTAAAATTGAATTCCGTACACCGTTGGGTAATTGATTTAGCGTCCGGAGAGCGGACTAATTGAA
>JAQFYP010001688.1:0-14692 GCA_034694865.1 Bilobella braunerae
GAGGGCAAATTTTGCATGTTATAAGCAATGGCTGTGAAATTTGGAATGTAGCTAAGAAAAAAGTTTGCTATCGTTGTAGGAGACAACAGATTTTTGGAAAGAGTCAAAATTCTGATAGTTGGTTTGAGTGTAATAATTGCGACAAGTGTTTTCATGTCGATTGTCTTCCACTTGTTGCGTCAGATTCAGAAAATTTTACGTGCAAAGACTTGTAAGAATTAGCAGGATTCAGTAGAATGTTTTATTTTTACAAATAAAATATCTGAAGTGTAGAAACATATAACAATTTACATATATTAGAACGCCAGTTATAAGCAAAGCTTTTTACAAAGTGTGTTTGATATTACAAGAATAAAGTTCTTACAATTCTTTTCTCAACAAAGTTTTGCATTGCTTTCTCGGCATTCTTGTAAATAAAGTTTGCTCTCATAATTATATATTTGAGATATAGTACAAAATTTTTTGAACAGCCATGCTGGCCATGCACAATAAAACGGATTTTACACACTATAGGTTAAAACATGCATAACATTTAGGCCCCATTACTTCGAATACTTTACTGCCCTTTGATTTGGCTTTGTTTTGCACACCTTTTATGCCCCTGCCCTCTAAAATACTATTTTGCACACCCCTGGCTTTATTTTGCACACCTTTTGTGCCATGATCTCTAACAAATAATTTTGCACACCCCTGACTCGATTTTGCACACCTTTTGCGCCCCTGCCCTCTATCATATCATTTTGCATACCCATGGTTTGATTTTGCACACCTTTAATGCCCCTGCAATCTAAAACACTATTTTGCACACCGCTGGCTTTATTTTAAACAACTCTTATGCCCCTGCCTTCGAATATACTATTTTGCACACCCCAGCTTTAATTTGCGCACCTTGCATGCAAAAGTCGGCATCTAGGGGTGTGCAATTTCTCAGGGTGCGGGGCGCAAAAGGTGTGCATTTTAGTAACACCCGAAAGGGAACGACTTACAAATGGGATGCCGTCACTAGAAAGTACGTCATCATACGAATATAGCATGAAATCACGTATACCTTGTCTATGTATGTACTTGAGCAATACAGCTAAAAATCAATTTCCAAATATCAGTTTTTGTAATTCTTTGCCGTTAATTCAAGCTCTTTAGGATCATAAGTATAAAAACCCGAGCTGTTATTTAATTTGGATTGTACTAAACTTTACGCTTACAAGGTAATAATTTCTGATGTCCCCTGTGTTTCACGACAGGACCTATGAAGTTTGGTAGACCAACAAGTCCTAAAAATATCCCAATAGGATATTTCTGCTAATTAAAAGTGGGCGGAGATATTTAAATTTGTAGATTTGGAATTGCATGGGAGAGATACAAAGAGTCCTGCTTCTGGTTTTCTCTTTCACATTCTTTTTCCTCTTTTGCTCAATCTTGAGTTGAAAAAAGAGAAAGTGAGTTGTGCAAGAGATGATGGATCTCATCCCTCTCCACGTAACTGCCACAATTCGATTTTGAATTTCTCCCCCAATTTTCAATTGGCAGACATTTCCCATTAAGATATTTTCTAGGACCCATTCTTCTACCAAACTGCCTAGGTCCCATCTTGAAACACCGGGGACATCAGAAAATGTTCCCTTGTTAGATAAACATTTGGTTTTAAATAGACACCACATTGCGAGGTGTGTGGTACTATTAGAAATCATTTGTAACGCAAAGGCTTGAAAAAAAAAAGAAATAGCTTTTGGGATAAGTCGACCAGAACAAGAGAATGATAGTTTTAACAACTTCAGAAATTGCACTTTGTAGTTACCCAATGTCAATTTTGGTTGAGTACTTTTTAAGCAATTGTTTGCCACCATTACATTCTTAGCTATTTAAAATCGTTAATACGAACGTGAACTTGTTTACTATACATAAAACGCAGTTTGGTGGTTGGAGGTTGGCTAAATTACTTTTTGAAAATTGTGATTTAAAAATACAAAATGTGGCTTATAAACACGCTTAAAATAAAACAGTAATCTCCAAAAGTTTTAAAAACAATCCATAATTAATTACTTGTGATCAGTAGTGAACACTAATTAACTTTTGGCAATGATGTTTTTCATCTGAAGTTTTACATTCAAGTTTTACGTTGGTTTCCCTGTACGTTTTAGCTACCTAAACCTCTAAATAATTAAAAACGACTCACAATTAGTTAATTGTGATGACCTAACAATTTTATAGTTTTTTTTTTTTTTTTTTTTAGATATTTTTATATATACTTACGGGTTTGTAAGTACGCCGAAATTAACTAAGACTTCAAAAAGTATCTTTGCGATTCCCAATAAGTTAAGTGTAATTAATAATCAACAATTAGCTTTTGAAAATTTTAATTGCATATTTTTGGATGTTCTGGTACTCTGAAACTAATGATAACCCTTATTTAAAAGTAAAAACGATTAAATTTTTTTCAAACATGCGATTATCAGTTCCACAATATTCAGTGTTTCAAAATTTCAACTAGTGAAACTATCACAAGACGGAAGTGTAACCGAACAAATTTTAAATTTTTGGAGTGAGTTTTCAATTAAAATGTTAAAAAGTTTAAAAAGTTTATGCAAGCATACTTCCGTCTTAGAACGGGTTTATATGATAGTTCGAAAATAATGTATTCCTGCGACTGCGTTGTATGTTGTACGGTAGTTACAAATTACGTCCAAAATTAAATCCAAAGTGTCGATTAAATGCAAAATAGTTGCTCAGCTACTCAAAATCGATTAATAACTAATCGAAGCAGCGTATTTTGTAATGGTGTTTTTCCAAGTCCATTTGTCATGATCAACTGTTTGGTAATGCCTAATGTTTAAATAGGTTGGGCAAACAACTGACAAGCAAACACTCATGACAAATTACTTGTTATACATTATAGAATAAATAAAATAAACTTTATTTGGCATTCCCGCAAGGCGGATGGATATGCAACAAGTAAAAAATGGGTAGGAATGACGTATGAAGGAGCTCATTAATATAGATATTGTCATCAAACGTTCACATTTAACTTGACTATCAGAAAGGCTAAGAATCCCCGAAAAGATTCTTTACAACTTGTGGCATAAAACAAGATTACAAAAACACAACAGATGAAAACTAAAACAAAGGCACAAATGTGCCTGATTGCTACTTTACTTTCAGAGGTCGCCTCCGTAGTGTCGACGGGGTCGTCGGCAAAAATTTCGTCGTTTTGTTATAGCCGTACTTTTTGATTTTCCAATCAGCAGCCATGTTTCCGTGCCAAATGTAGTCGACGCGTACGAATTAAAAATAAGAGCTGAATTGCACCAAAGCACTCGTTCTCATAGAATGGCATTTCATTTTTTTTTTATAAAAAAAAAAAACTCAAGCTATAGCAAAACAAAAAATAATGGAGAACGTTGACTAGCAAGTTAAAGTCCGTCTTGGTACGGCTTCCTTTTGCTTGAAATGGAAGCGTCTCACAATTTCAAGAAATAAAATGTGAAGAATGCGAAGTTTCGGGCTTTAATTTAAGAATCTTAAGGAGCTACTATTTGCAAATACATAAAAAAAAATAAGTTAGCAAATTTCAATAAACTTGTCGTATGCGTCTAGTAAACTATATTCGCCCTTGCATATTTGAACACCTGCAACCCACAATCATTGCCTATTCCATTGTCTCCGCTGCGACGTTACAAGTAACCATCAACAAAACTGGCCTTAAGAACGTCCGTCAAGTAAAGTATCAGCAAGCTTCACAGCCTTTATTGTAACCACTTAAATTCTACTCTTAATTTTAATCACTTTATCCTTCGGACCAACAATAGTTTGAATAGTTTGATGTACTTCGCAAGTTTAAAATTGATGTTTTCTTACAATGAATTTTAAAATAATAATTTTAAATCATAATTTCACAGACCTAAAACATAACCTCAATTATCAGCAGACCGCAAACCGTCCAGCTAATAACAATTTACTTTCCACAACTTTACTAAAAACCAAACAATTGTAGTTACTTGTCACATTGCTACTCTGCATTTTGAAAAACATGTGTAAGTGATTAACCTGTAATTCGACTGGATTACGGTTTTTGCCTAATAAACAATCATAAAATTTTCTGTAGTATTTCCCTCTAGTGATTTAAACAATTAGCAAAAATTAAAAAAATAACCTTTCACATGCATCACAATTGCAACCCAAAATCAAGTCTATTTCATTATAATTAAAAAAAAAAATAAGGCGTATTTTCATTTTTCGGAAAATTATTCTAGATTTGAATACAATTCATGAGACTCCACGTTGCAATTTTTAGATTTTTCAAAGTTCCAAGCCATATCATTGAGCTTGCATATCAGTAATTAATCTACTGAACCTCAAAGTTTGAAGAGATGAGAAAGTTCCGTGATCTAAAACTGAAAGTTTGCTGTATTTGAATTCAAATCGCTAAAATAATAAAATAAAAATAATAAAATAATGAAAATAATAGTAATAAAAGACTTAACCTGATGTTCTTGAAATCATAGTAGGATTTGCGTGTTCAAGCAATTTGAAAACTTAGCAAGGCTTTAGGGTAAGTGCATGATTTTCTACTTCTTGCCAACGTGCTAACTTTTTGTGCGTGATAGCGGTGCGTTTTTGTTTATCGGATTAACTCATCTCTTGTACCAAGTTTATACCCGGTTTTATAACTTCGGCTAGGATAATCACTGTGGAGGTTCCCATTCCTCCAAACAGAATCCAGAATCCAATTTGCGCGTTTTTGTCAAGTGAGAGTTTTTCAGGTACCGTACAATTTCGGCATAGTGCCCATCGTTCCTGCAATCTCCTCATTTCTATGTGAATTTCCCAAAAGTGTAAAAACACGCCCGCCGCCATCATATACTGCGCATATTTGTAGTACCTTGGAGCATAGATTCCATGAAATGAAAATCCGTATTTTACGGGAATTTTTTCTTTTCCCTTTTCAAATGCTGGCCTTCCTCTGCTCTTTGCATACTCATTGAATAAATTAATTTCACTGTCTACGTCAATCATTCCAGTACGATCACATTGTCTGTGCTTCAAAATATCATCAAATCGTTTCTTAATTTTCCCAACCATAGAGTAAATAACTCCATTTCCAAAAATACTCTGTTCAGTTAGCTTGATTATCGACTTGTATAACGCCCATCTCCAACCCTTTCTTTTTGGTTTCTTACAACTGAAGTTGTCAAGATTTATACTGCTAAATTTAGTTGAGTTTACGCCTTTGAAAGCATGTTCCAAGTTGACATCACTTCTATCTCCTAAAAGCTCTACGAGGAACTCCTTGACTTTTGGAGTGTTATTGAGGCAAATTATGTCGTAGGCACTAACCGCAAACATTGTAAAATACGGCATAGGGAAGGGCCCTTCCGATGGGTCTTGAACGACTTCCATAAATTCTTCCCTAGTTACAAACGTGAACCCTTCCGTCTCGTTAAATTTTTCGTATTTCAAAAACCCTGCTCTCGGGGCTGTTAACTCCGTCACAATTAAACCCTTGTAGGCTTGCACGAGAATGACGGTCATAAGTGCCCAAGGTAAAAGGACAAATCGAAATATTTTTGAAATGCTTGGGAGTTCTTCTATGAAAGGCACCGGCCTGTTAATTTCAATAAGCATGTTAACATTGAATTTAACAAGGTCAAAATATCCTTTTTGAAGTTTTTGAAAAATACTTTGTTGTTCTTCACACAACAGTATGCCAACATATGACAAAAGTAGAATGCAAGGTATGACAACTACTGAAAACAGTAGTATTGAGCTCCATGTTGGTATATCGTAGGGACGTGAAAAAAACTCTAGTTTGAGGTATTTGTTAATGCCATCGCAAGTAGCGTAAGTGTAATACTCTTCGCTAATTAATACAGCAAACGTTGATGGAGCTACGGCAAGTTTTGTTGGATTAAAGCGGTCTACTCCCACTACCTTAGTTTTAGAGCTACTACCTGCGTTCATCGTCTCACCAAAAAGGAAAGTTTCCGGCGTATTATATTTCGATTGTTTCCAAATACGCATTAGTTGTTTGTAAGTGAACCCTTTATATTTGAAACGTAATTTACCCGACCCGTCGCCTGCATATTCACCAGTTCGCAAGTTGTCCATATAAGATTGTTGGTCAACACCTGTAGATAACGTAAAATTTACGCGTTTCAAATAATTACGGTTGTGATCATATCGTTCCAGAAGCTCCAGGGTGAAAATTTCGCCATCCAACGGGTTTGCACGTACTAGAATATATGGACCTTGGAACATGGATAGCATAAATGTGACTGATGTGCCAACGCGGCCTACCTCAGTTCCCAAAGAGCCTCCACCTCCATATAAAAGTGGTGCGCCAGGGAAATCGCCAACAAACCAATTCTTTCTATAGTCTTTTGCGACGTCCTTTTTAAATTCGACAACTTGGTTGGTAATGACATGAAAATAGTGATGCAGACCCATAGTGGTTTTGTTATGGTACATTGCCTTTGCCTGATTGCTTAAATACTTGTAAAACAGGTCGTAAGCACTGATTTTGATAGTGACATCTTTGGGTCGGTAAAGTACAAATGTGGCAAAGCAAGCCAAGTACCTGTTTCGGATGTTACCGGGATAGGAGAATATTTCCTGAGCAGAACTTGCCGATGTTCGAAATATTAGAGGGATATTTGGCCATGGATAAACGAAAATGTCCTGTTGTAGTCCAAATATATTGACTGTGCAGTTTGCATAATTATTGATTAGATTTGTTACAGTGGTGGAACTGCAGCAGGATAAGAAAAGTAGTATTAGCACATGTATATGCTCCATCTTAAACCAAAATAAATATGAGGAAGGGAATTGAAGAAATTAAAGTCAATTTATAGGCTACATAATGAGGCCTGTTGGTAAATAATGGGTTTAATGCATGTTAATTGAGCTCATATAACAATTTGTTTTGTTTTCGAGGTTTTCAATTTTTTAAACGGTTTGGCATTAATAGCAAGGCACCAGCAACAACCCATAAAATTCTTCCGGGGTTTCATACAATTATTTTTTTAGCGTTCTCAAACCTTCCCGCTAAGTGCACGAAAGGAATAAGAATAAAAGTTATGTTTAAAATAGGCAGATGGTGAAAACATTGACCTTGTAAATAACCTTGAGAAAAGGGTTTTCAATTCCTGGTTAGTTTCCCATTACAACTTTTCTGATAAGCTGCAATTTTGATGCCAATGTGATACGATAGAACCAATGACATGCTGTTTCGTCTTGAAACACTTATATTTTTTAATATAATTAATATACCAAAAACATGATTGATTAGTTCCTGCGGCCTCTTAGCTAGGTGACACTGCGCTCAAGGCGCAAGCATATTTTAGCGATTTTGCGGCTCGACGATGGTGGATCCGCTCAACTATTTGAGGTCGGTACTTGCTTTACAAGGACAATGGTTGGATTCCAACACGACTTAAATGACGACCGTTTTACATTGTGCAACAATTCGGCTACAAGGTTTTAAGGTAAGGGTAGGTCTACGACGGCTCACTGGCCTGGACAATGGCAAACGTTGGACTTAAGCTAACAGACTTGATTTAACGGCCATCATGTCAACAGAAATGACGTCAACAACAATGAGGTCAACCAAATAGAGGTCAACCGTGAATTAAGTCAACAGCAAAATGACGTCAAAAACAATGAAGTCTACAAAAATGAGGTCAACAGTAAATCACGTGAACAAAAATCACGTTTACAAAAATGAGATCTAATATGTACAGTAAAATAAATAAACTAAAAATATTACATTTAAAAAAACAACAACTTTTATTTGAATTTTAAAACAATTTTTTGTGTGCACAATTATGGGTTCCAGTGACTACACTGGTACTGGTACTACTAAAGTGGTATTAAGTAATACACATACACATTATAACAGCCTTCCGCTCACCCATTGTTGAGATATCCTTTTTTTTTAATAATTTTGACACAATTTTTAGAAAAATTAAAATAGAATTTCAATTTTTCGAATTTTTATTTTTACTATTTTTAACAATAGCTGATTTTCTAAGAAATTTTGAGCAAATTTTGAAGCAAAAATTAAAACGAAATAAAATTACAAATGCTTGAAATCGGAGTTTCTCGTACCCGAACAAGCTCGGGTACGCCATTTCAAACATGTTCATGGGAAACTCCGTTGAATCTGTAAATGTTCGATGGCGGTTCAAAAAAGTATTGCGTTTGCGGGTGGCCAAACGGGTGCTTGGTATGGCGAGTGACTTTTGCCGTTGGACAGTAGTGGACAATGAGGCATTGTATCTGGGCAAATTGACAGCGATCGTGGTGCAGCATTGACTTGTGGACATGTTTCAGGAGGTCATGATCAATGGAGCAATGGTTAGCAGAAAGGCGGCCAAGTTGAGGGGGAAGTTCTGGTCTATGGGTCTTGGTGAAGTAGATTTATTCCGTTGACAAGGTATGTTCAGTGAAATAGTAGAGTTCGATAGGACTTAGAATCGGTTCGATGTCACATTTTTACACGGTGGATAATTGACCTGAAGGCTGCTTTCGTGATACGACATGTTCAGTTAGGCTTTGTGAGTGTTGGGTACGTGTCAGTACTGAACAATGAGGCACTGATGTGGCGGTTTTATTTATGATTATTGACGTCGCCTGTTTGTAGTCATCGTTGTGTCACCGATGAATAAGTGAAGATGTAGCAGTGTACAGGTGCTCCTGCAAACGACGAAGACGGTTGGAAATGACGTGAGTCGGACCTTCCGCTTGGTGGGACAATTTAGGCTGCTGATCAATTTGTTTTGACTCACTTCCTCACTTTCTGAACTTACTTCCTTTAACAGGTTTTCAACGTGCGTCAACAAAGCGCAGTTTTATTCTGACACTGCGTCTGAGGTGCCAACAAAACTTAGCTACATGGCTGCTCGACGTTGCTGGATGCGCTCAACTGGTAGAGGTGGGGCGGGCAATTACTTGACAATGCCAAAGTACTACGACGCTAGACCGCTACATTAATATGACGGAGATGTCCACTGTTTGTTATTGTGCAAATTGGACGCCAAGCAGAAGAGGTTACGGTGTGAGTACGACAACTCTCTACAATGTAAACTTTGGTAAACTGTAGATTGGGAGCCAAGAGCCTCGACTAAACAAAGTGCACACCATTTTTTATGTGGAAACCCAAGGACAAACACATGAACTCCACTGCTAATCCCTGGAAATGGTCGAAACAAGTAACTAATTTGTCAAACAGGCATCTACGACAAAATGCGACTACCTCTAATCAGGATACTTTTGTCTTGCACACGGCGTCACCGAGGTCATCGACGTCGTGACCGTGACAAAATTTAAAAGTTTAACATTTTCTCGAAGTCATAAAAAAGATCAATAGTTGCTCGAGCAGATACATCGAGCTGGTTTGTTAAGCTACTCTGTATTACTTTAAAAAGTCTAAAACATAAAACTTTTTGTTATAACTCAGATTTATTTCACTGATATACAAAAACTAGCCTGCCTTGCGTTTTTGCGTGTCTAATATTGATTTTATTTTGATATATACGACTGAGAAAGAAGCTTGAACTTTATACAAAATAGATTTACTAGTTATGGCAACACGAACACTTTCAGCTGTGCACATTCTATCATTGCATTTAAATTGACGTGTTCCACGTGATAAAAGATCAACTGGGAATATTGAAATATGATAATCCGTTGGCAAAAATGTTATTTATAAAAACGCTTTAAAATTGAGTTAAATTTTAGTATTTAATTTGCTTCCTGGGAGGGATGATCTAGTGTCGTGATGCTTGTCTATGACCCTGGAAAATCTGAATACAATTTCTGTCAGTAATATAGGAGCCCTTTTAATTGAAAAGCTTTTTTATGTTGAAACTTGCAAAATTGATTGTTGTGATGTTTGATCATGGAAAAACTAGAAATAATTTCTGAAAAACAGTTAAGTTTTAAACCACCCCAGTAATATTTTCGATAAAAAAAATAGCGTTTGACAGACAGTCTGACAAATTGACCAAACTGATAGCAAAATTCGCTGTCATAAAAATGATTGTAAGCCACAGATTATCACAAACCTTGGAGGATAAAGTTTTGTCAAAAGTTTACGGTATATTTTTTTGCTTGTGACATTTGCAATTTGCCTTGAACCATCTATTTTGACTTATAAACAACTAGCTGTTCCGCGTCGCTTCGCGACGCTTGCTTCCTAGCTGCTTCCCGTAGTAAATATTCCCGCCGTCACTATAAGTGAAAGACCCCTAACTCTGGAGCTATCCAAGCCATTATGAAAATAGCCGTTAGAAAAATTCGCTTAATGTGATCCAAACTTAGTTTCTAATTGGGATTGGACACTATTCACTCCAGTTATCAACCATTTTACCATTAAAATAGGGCACATGTAGCTCTAATAGTAAGTGTTAGATTATGATAGGAAAGTATCAAAATTGAACTTAGCCACATTTAATTTTTGACTCTTTAAAATCCGGAAGTACCTACTGCCCGGAGTCTGACCACACCAGATACTAACCACACTTGAAACATATTACACTTGCAGCTTCAGCGGTCTCTGCAGAATATGATAATACCCTTAACATTTTGGGTATTTCGAAATTTAATTTAACAAATGCCGGAAATAAATTTTACCCGAAGTTTTGCCATGAACCATTCCAATCACAAATATAATTTATGAACACAATTTTGCGTCCGTAGCTCCAGAGGTTTTTACGGTATTAGATAAAACACGTTAACTTTAGGGCTATAATGACGTTTGACTTTTGACCCTAGAAAAACCGGAAGTAAATTTTGCCCGGATTATGGCCTTAAATTACTCCATTTTAAACCTCACTTATATACCAAATATGGCAACCGAATTCGAAAAAGCCCCTGTATTCTTTGTGGGATTAGATAAAACACGTTAAATTTAGGATATTTAGACATTTGACTTTTGACCCTAAAAACGGGAAATAAACTTTGAACTGGGGTTTGGCCTAAATCACCCGATTTACAAAGCTCATTAATGTACACAATTTTGTCCGCTTAGCCTCAGCGGTTTTTGCAGGATTATATAAAACATGTTAAAACTTGGACAATTTGACTTTAACCTTGGAAAAGCCGGAAGTCGAATTTGATTGGAGTTTAGCCCTAAATTAACCAACTTAAAGACCTCATTTATGTACCAAATATAGCGGCCCTACCCCCAACAGTCTTGGCAGAATTGGATAAGACACATTAAAATTGGGGATTTTGACATTTGACGTTTGACCCTGTAAAAATCCGGAAGTGGGATTCGCCCGGAGTTTGGCTCTAAATCACCCAAGGCGCTAACTTCAATTATTTGCAAAATATGAAGGCTGTAGCCCCAGCGGTCTTAGCAGAATTGGATAAAACACATTAAATTTTGGGCATTTTGAAATTTTACCTTAGCCCCTTAAAAAACCGGAAGTGACATTTGCCCGGAGTTTGGCTCTAAATCACCCAAGGCGCTAACTTCAATTATGTGCAAAATGGGAAGGCTGTAGCCCCAGCGGTCTTAGCAGAATTGGATAAAACACATTAAATTTTGGGCATTTTGAAATTTTACCTTTGCCCCTTAAAAAACCGGAAATAAGTTTTGATTGGAGTTTGGTGCAAATGCACCCCAGCTAAGCACCTCACCTACATGCAAAAGTTGGCGCTGGTATCTCCAGTAGTCTTAACAGGGTAGGACAAAATACGTTAAAATCACATAAATGGTTTGGGCAGTGTTGCGTTTGACCTTTGATACTAGGAAAGCCGATAGTAAATTTTTACCAAACGTTGACCCAAATTCACTCAAGCATAGCACCTCACTTATATTTGAAATATGGCGCAGGTATCTCCAGCAGTCTTAAAAGGAGACAACAAAATACGTTAAAATTATTCTAAAATTTTGGGCAAAGTTGCATTTGACCTTTGACCCTGGAAAAACCGGAAGTAAATTTTGACCGGAATTTGGCCTTAAACCAACCTATTTTCATATTTCATTTTTGCACCAAATATGACACCCATAGCCATAGCGGTCTTTGCGGGATTGTACAAAACACGTTAAATTTAGGGTGTTTTGACTTTTACCCTTTGACCCTAAAAAAACCGTAAAGTAAAAAGTAAAATTTGCCCGGAGTTTGGCCCAAAATTACCCTCTTTCCAAACCTTATTTATGTACCAAATATGGCACCCCTAACCTCAGCGGTATTTGAGGGACTGAACAAAAAGCGTTAAATTTAGGGTGTTTTGACCTTTGACCTTTGACCTAGAAAAGCGGAAGTAAATCTTGCCCGGAGTTTGGCCCTAAACCCGCACAGGTGCATATCAAATTTCTGTGCAAAATATGACGCATGTGGATACAACAGTTTATTAAGGAGGGCAAAGTATTTGTTAAATTTAAAAACAAAAGTTGAACGTTTTGACATTTGACCTTTGACCCTGAAAAAACCGGAAGTGGAATTTTTGCCCGGAGTTTGGCCCTAAACCAGCGCAGGTACCAACGTGTAGCTACAGCAGTTTTTTCAGGCATCGATCACAAACAGACGGACGGACGAACGATTTTATATAAACAATATATTCTACAATGGTCTATGGTTTATCCTTTTTGTGTTTGCACGTTACTTCTGAGAAATTGATTGGGACAACTCTCCACCGTTCTCTGACCGTTGGCAGGCATGATCGTAACATCAATTTCAAATCGCTTCCCTAATACAGAAATGATCGTAGTTGCAAGTTTTAGGCAAGTTATTCCGGAGCCTAATAGACCTAAATTTGACTGTACTTGTACAAACTTGAGTGTGTATTGTAGAAACAGGAAGTAAGGGAAATAGCCTAAAATTTCTAATGCTGGGAAGACGTTCGTAGAAGTGTATCATTTTTCAAACATTGCAGCTCTTGTCGTTAATGAATCCTTAAAAATTTAAGGATTTGACAGAAGGTAATTTGCGTCCAAACTTCTTTCAATAGGTGACAAACTAAAAAAACTTTAAAAGTTTAAAAACTACACAAAATTGGGTAGAATATGTACATTTCAAATAAAAGACTACACCTAGCTACTTAAAACTAGGTACTATCAAGTTCAGACCATGCAGACAAAGAGAGAGAAAAACTGAACAATCAAAAGTATTACATTTCTATTTTAGTAGGAAAACGTCTTATAAATGCACCTTAAGCATCTAATACTTCAGTGAAAAATTCATAAGCATTAACGAAAGGATTTTTTACTGTGCATTAAAAGCCTATTTTAAATGCTTGAACGGACATTCCCTCCCCGGACTTTCCCTCTCCGACCTCGTCGCGAATTTTCCTTTCCATTAAAAAATTATGGTTTTTTAATAATAATTCAATCTAGTTTTTCAATAAAGGTTTAAAGGATTCAATTATTTTAATTTCTAGAACCTTATGTGCCATGACTGCTTAATTATTCTTAATTGCAATTTACAATTTTCTATTGTCTAGTGATACCTTCAACTCTCTATACTTCATTTAGTGCCAAACGTTTAGATTGATAAGGATTTAAAAAATAAGGTTTAAGATGGGGGTTAAAGAATTGAAAACTTTTATTAATTATTACTCTGTTAATAAACAGAGTAATATTTAATATATATGAGGTCCAACATTTTTACCGTAAATCTCATATTAGAGGCCCGGCACTTATATAATGACATACATTTTTACCGTAAATCTTATATTAGTGGTACGACAATTATATAATGACACGCCATTCTTACCGTAAAGCTCATATTTGAGTCCCGGTACTTAAGTAATGAAATACCATTTTTACAGTTGTTTTCAAAAATGGGATGCTGAAAGCTATTGATCGTTTTCAACAGAGTAGTTCTAGTGCGCAGCAACGTGCTTTTATTTACATAATTGAATTACTCCGTACTCCTTCTGTGCAAAATTTAGATGTGAATGAGGGAGCTAAGAAGAATGCCGAAGTCGGCACTTTTCACGATGCTCCATGAACAATGCCTTACAAACTATTTATACTATTCTTGCAATCCTAACATAACCAAGTAATAGGGGCAAAAAGAAAGTAACTATACATGAAAACGAGTAATACAGGTACTCTAGAAATTTGTTTGAAATGCATGACATTTCGTAACTTTATGAAAATCTTGAAAGGAATAACATTTTTTGAAACTTAAAAATCTCAAATCGTAATGTTATTTTTTGAAAATCTTGAAACTCATTTTTTTTTTTATAATTTTTGGAAATTATGAATTGTTTTTGACAATTTTAAAACTCATGAATTTAATGGAAATTTTCGAAAATCCGATTTTCGATTTTAAAGGCTGCTATGAGTGGAGTGAGAGTGGATGAAGTGTCATTTGGCTTGGGTCCGACGGAGCATTGAGCTAGCAATATCTAGCGTTTTGATTTTTTTTTTGAAAACTTTTAAATTTGTTGAAAATTTTGAATCTTTTTTGAAAATCTTGTAAATTAAGATTTTTTTTTTAGAATTTTGAACTTTTGAAATGTTTTGAAAACTTAAAAAATATTGAAACTTTTTTTTGAAAATGTTGAAATTCTTTAAAAATTATTAAACTTTAAAAAAATTCAAAGTGTTGAAAATTACGAGACTTTTTTTAAAATTTGGAAAATGTTGAAAATAATTTTGGAAAATATCCCTACCGAGATATGCAGTTAATCGGATTGCACAGCTACGCCTGTGTAGAAACTCGGTACTGAATAAACGCGATTG
>JAQFYP010001689.1:0-14692 GCA_034694865.1 Bilobella braunerae
CCCTTAAGGGCATAGTTCTGTTTAGGCCCGTAGGCCATAAGGTTAAGGTTAGGTTAGCCCTAGAGGGCTTTAGGTTAAGGTTAAGGGTCAATAAACCCAGCCCTTTGGGCCCTTTTAAGCCCCCGTTTTGCCCTTTCCTTCATTCAGTTGAGGCTAGGCAGTGGAGGTCACTGCCCAAACCCCATAATTTTGACTGTCTTCCAGGTGCAGTCGGCTCCTGCACCAGCTCCTTGGGTTAGATTATATCGTATTTACATGATTGATTTCTAATCTAATAGTTCTTAAAAAATGTTACAGATGAAATCAATTGCGTGTGAATACTCGAGGAATCCAGGCAACTGCTGATAATGAAGCTCAAACACGTGACAACTTGGGAGCTATGGAATGATGCAAAATTTGTTAAAGTCGTAGGTCGTGATTGGTTTTGTTGCAGATTAATATTGTAAATATTGATTTGTAAACCAGTGAAATAAATAAAAACTAATTGGATATATTTATCAACAATTATTTAATTTACTTTACTTTGATGTTACTTAAGTACAGCTTGCTTTACGTTGCATTTTCTCAATTGAAGGCAATCGCATTAGAATCCTCAACCTCCAGAGACTACAAATTTGGTTTGGGGGTGCCCTAAAACATTGACAAGCGCATGCGCTAAATTAAAGCAGAAAACCGAGGAAAGTTAACTGGCGAATTACAATCACACAAATTATAATATTTGTCTTATAACCCAGATTGAAATGTTTTTTAATGAATACTCAACCGTACGCCGTAACGACATTTCTCATTCCTACTGCTCTAAATGAAAAAACATCCTTATGGAATTCTACGATTGGGTTTTTTTTTAATTACTATGGCGTATATGGTCATTTCGCCTTGTACCAATTACAAACGCCAAGCTACATTATCGCAGTAACAATTGATACTCGTTTATCTTTTGTAGGGGGAGGGGTGGGTGAGGAGCGGATAGTGTTGGATGGGTTAAAAATGTTATCACTGGTTGCCTCCAGGGCATACTTTCCTCAAACTTTCTAAATCCTACAGGGCATTAAAAGTAAAAAAAAAACTATAAATCTGACATACCCGCAAAGGGTACGTACAATCGACTACCTTTGCCCATGTAAACAAAAATAGTACCAATGATATACAATTCCGTTTCAGAGTCAGAAGTGTGGGAGGTTAGCCCTCACGAGTTGAGTCAAATATAGTATCCTACCCACATTTTGCACAAATCTAGCCCGATACACTTAACCATGAAAGCTGGAGGTGTTGGCCTAGTGGTTAATAGTTTGTCTCTCTTCGCTGGCCAACATGAGAACGGGTGTTCAAATCTCCCGATCTGTCACAAAAATATACTCACTGTTGGTTTTGTCCTTTAATGTAAGGGATTACCTCGCCTCTGACCTTGTGTATGCCCATATCTCCGTGAGCTAGGTATACACCGAAAGAGGATATGGAAATTACCCGAAAGGTTTCCCAACAGTTTTTGTCAGAATTGATAAGACTACCATCATTTTCATAGTTTCACCTGAGGTTATCAGCCGGAAGCTACGAGCGTACCTGAGTTTAGGTTTGTGTCCTCCCTTTGTGGACTAGGCCCGTAACACAGCGGAATGTTACGAATGGTCTGTTGTGCCCACTTGATGACAACATTTATGCTAATAAGCTCATGCCCTACCATTTCCTAACCCTTCCTTGCATGTTGACCATCCGCTTTGCAAGAATGTCAAATTTCGCTTCCTACCGTTTACATAACAATTAACCTATGAACCTTGACTATTGACCTTAAAATCCCCATCCAAAAAATTTTGCCGGAGGGGAGGGGGGTTTGGTGAATGATGGGGAGCGCGGGGTTTTGGTTTTCAATGTGGTGATGGCGGGGATGATGGTTGATGGAGAGCGTGGGGTTTTAGACTTAAATGTGTGTGGGGTGGTATTGGACAACCTACGAGGGCTATCGAATTTAAGTGAATTACCCTAACAAAAAAGAACTCTTCGTTAGGGTGGGGTGGGTTCCAAATTGTTGTAATTGTAGTTGTGGTCAAGAAATTGTTAAGTCCAAAGGTTGGGTTCATGTCCTACATATCCATGTCCAAAAACTCACCTAGTGTAAGGAATATACAATACGCGTTTTGTGTAAATTTCAGCTCAATATTTGGCACTCTTTATTTTACAATTTTATTTTGAAATTTCACCGATTTATTTCAGTTAAAAGAAGCTGGTTAAGTACGAAAATTTTAGTTATTCTGAGGATTAGTCAAATTTTGGATTTATTTATTTCATTTCACCTGTTTACGAATTTTTTACGAATTTTGGGCATTTTAGTGCGATTGCCTTTAATTATGTCAGTCGTTTTGCAAGACTTTGTTGCAAAGGCAATGATAATGCATGTGAAATACCCATATTTGATTTCCACTTTGTCAAGTTTCTGATTAATTTAATTTCAGTGTTTTGAAAATCAAGTAACAAATCTTAGTAAAAACTTTTGTTTATACATTACTATATATATAATTATACATTTACATATAAAACAGAGTTGGTAGTTGGTAGTTGGCGGTCAAGCATCTGCTTCAGCGTCTCGCTTTCTGATGTTTAATAACAAGTCGACTATGGCCAAATGGTGAGAGTGGTTGTTATACATTGGATGTCTGGCGTTCTATTCATACTAACTTTTTTTTAAACTTTTTTTTTAAATAACGTCTGAAAGCTTTAGTCAATTTTTTAGTTCCAAAATTGTGAATGTGATCCTATTTAGTTAGTTCTAATTAACTGTGATTTTAATGGTTAACAGATTAACAACAATTAACTATTTGTTATGGCCTTTCTAAATGTAGATGGGGTTCTTAAGTAAGCTGTAGCTAATAATAAAAATCAAATTTGCTTAACAACAATTCCTAATTAGTTAGTATTGATTAACAGTTAACAACCATTAAATAACTGAAATAGAGTTTTACATGAAATTGGGGGTTCTGAAATACGCATAAGCTAACAATAATCTCCCAGTTGCTTAAAAACAATTCCAATTAAGGTAATTGCGATTAACAATTAACAAAAATTAACATGCAAAACTGGAGTTCTCATGCAATTACGGGTTCTTAAGCATGCGGAAGCTACCTAAACTTCAAATAGCTCATAATTTACAATACATTTCCAAATTTATTTGTAGCGCTCATCATGTTCAAACCAACATGCGGCCAATTACATCTTGTATTTTCCGAAGTTTCAGAATTCAAATCTCAGCAACATATTAATAAGGTACACTAGAGTAATTGAGAATGAAACGTATTAATATTTCCAAAATGAATTGTGGTTAATGATCTGATAATGACAGGGTATTTATTCAATACTGGGAATTTCGCCAAGAAAATTTTCACTGTGTGACATCACAATTTGTGTTGGAAATGTAAACCACATAATTGAACAATTTGTGAAGTAGGTTTGTCATCGAATATATGTGAGCACAGATTATCTCTATCAAAAATATATTCGCTCGCTTTTTGATTCCTTCATTATTCCTCAAACATGATTTCGGAACAAGAGTGTCTTGTCATCAGAAAAGTGATGGGAACAGTTTGTTGGGTTCACATTCTGCCGTTTGATAGAGATTTTTGATGAAGACAAATCAGATTGCTAAATGCAATCTTCTTGATTTACGCTCTGCATTTTATGTAGATCAGTTTTACGCTACTCTTACACAGAACTAAATTTCTTGACCAAAACTTCCTTGCTACAAATCGCTTGAGAAATCTGTGTTCCACGGAGTACTATTTAGGGCATGTACAACAATTCCAATGAAGGCTATTTATTTTAGTATAAAATATAGTGAAGTGGCATTGTTTTTAGAGAGCTTCTTTTTTTAACAAAAACTTGAGTATGAGTTTACTCTTTAATACCATACTGCGATAAAAGTAAAAGTAAGTTTTTATTCACAACCAGTTTCCTATGAATACTCGAAATCCAAAAAATTTCATTTGAAAGCAACTGCGGTAGAAGCACATAAACTTGTCATGGGACTCATGATGATTATTGTTATCATTGTGGGAGCTATTTGTCCAAATGTGTGCTTCCTATCCAGAGCGGTTCAGCGCTTTGTACGGTTCAGTCTGGAATGTCTTACGCGTGATATCAACGCCGCATTATATGATACATTTTATTGTGGTTATACGTGTTCACAGGTTTGCAATGGAAATTTCCTTGTATTACTTTTGATTTTCCATGAGTGGGTAAAAAACATATAGTAATTATTTCTCAACTAATTATTTTTTCAAACATAGTGTAGAAGTAGTGAAATGATGTAGCGTTTTGACTAATGACTTTGTTATTATTATACCCATTAGGAATAATTCCCTTCTTAAAATTTTAATCAATCAAATATTCTCCGAAATTTTCTGCCAATTGAATCTTTTTGTCAACGCTTTCAGCATCAATATTTATGTTCCAATTATTGGAAAAATTTCAATCTTTTATTATACCTTTATGCCTATAATGATGTCAATATGCTTCGGTACACTACTTTTTCTGTGCAATCATATGGCTTAAGTCTACAAAACCACAGAGGAATTGGAAAGGATTGTAACTCCCATGACTTTGAACAAGTCATATCCCTCAATTATGCAAAGAAGGATCCTAATGTCCTCTATAACTCTTGATAACTCTTTTGTCGCCAATTTTTTGAATGAATGAGTTAATATTTCTTCACCATAATATTCTTCGTTACCAGTGATTGCCAAATTGTTAAGTAAATTAAATATTGCAATATCAATTACGGTAATATACAAATGATCAAATTGAATCCCATTACATTATTGCATATAACTTAAAATATGTTATAGCAGTTACAAAATGCACTGCTAACAGCACAGCTTAAATTTTTTTTAAACATTAAACAAGAATATAATATTTAAATAAATCGAATCTTTCGGCAGTCTGATGAAATGAATAGTGGTCAGGCACCACAGCGCATGCTCCAGAAAAGAGGCAAGCTCAAAAGTATATTTAGCAAAGTATTTGGAAATGTTTGTAATATTAGTTGCAATAGAATATTCAAATTTCAACTTAAATTTTAATTTGAAATTAAAACAATTAAAATCAGCTGCAGTAAATTACACCTATATATTGAATCTTGCATCCACTTAAATCGACCAAGATATAATGAAAATCTAGTAATTCTAGTAATTCTAGTAATTCTTACTTCATAAAACATAATCTGAGTATCAAGGTTACCAGTAGAGAAAAATTAAAAAAAAATCCTGAAACCAAATGGTGTAAAATGATGAAATTGATGCAACAATTTTAATAGCAAGATCAAGATTGTGTTTATTGAATAAATTATTTATATGATATATGAGGAACCATAAGATCAGCATGCTAACAATACCCATTAGTTGGATATTAGTATCATGTTTAAAGTGTTTATTTCAAGAAGTGATGCGCAGCACCAATTTGCATTCCTATATTTGATTTTCAAAGAAAAGTTAATTTTTGTATTTTTAATGACCATCAATTATTAGAACTGGTCTAGCAGGAAAGGGTAAAGCTTTTGTGCAAATCGTTACACAAAGACAGCGGGTTGGAGAAAGTACGGTTATAAAAGGAAGAACAAAAAATATGCAAATTGAACATAAGCCTATGGCATCGGAATTCCGCTACCTTATTGAATTCCGGCGTTGGCGACACGTATTTAACAGATTTAAGGCATAAATCATAATCAGTTGCCAATTATGAAGCAATAATTTACCATGCAATAATCACGGTGTGTTATATGCGAGGCTTGGGAATAAGTCATTTTTTCCTTCGTTTTATATCTCCTTGTTTTGAGAGAAATAAAAGATTTTTTGTTCGTGTTTATCACTTGAAAAGTCATCTGCGTCTTACGGCACATATGGCTATTGTTTTTTTATCATCATTTTTTACTTTTGAATCATTTTTTCGCGTAAAACGGTATAAGGGAGCAAAATAGTGCTACGCTGCTGGGCTCATCTGCTATTAAACATTATTATTAGTCAAAACTAACCAAATAAGCCCGTCATATGAAAAGGGGACACTTAAATTAAAGTTAAAACACTCATGTCCTAGGAGGGGTACTTTGGCTATCATTGTTTAAAATATGTACATTATTGGTTTGAATTTCTAAGAAAGAGAAAAACTCAAAAGTGGAGGCACTCGGCCAAAGCAGAATTCTGTTCCGCATTTGACTCCTCCGTGTAAACCTCTGTATGCGATGTTCAAATACTCATGAATAAAGCTTAGTTAAAACAAGACAAACATGTAGAGGACTGCTTTCATATGTTTAAAATTTATTAAACCCTTTGTATGGTTGTAAGAGGGATCTCGATACCTACGAAATTAGAATAGTACGG
Source organism: Bilobella braunerae (assembly GCA_034694865.1). Taxonomy (NCBI): domain Eukaryota; kingdom Metazoa; phylum Arthropoda; class Collembola; order Poduromorpha; family Neanuridae; genus Bilobella; species Bilobella braunerae. The sequence continues at coordinate 6,360 of JAQFYP010001689.1, forward strand.
CTCATTGTGTCAAAGCTAATTTTCCAATCTGGTTGCCTTAGCCATATTAGAATGAATCGGGATTAGCGATCAATATTGTGCAGAAACAAGCCCAAGGTGAACAATATTCTAAGCTTATCAAAAGTTAGAAAATTGCGCAACCATTAATTCTAGAACGTCACTAATTGGAAACTTGTTGTACTTTGATTAGAATTAGTTTTCAAGAATTTGCATATTAGGCTTGTATTAGTGTATTAACATGATCAGTCGTATAAACTTCTTGTCAAGCTTAATCAGTTTGTAGAATTGTATTTACTTTAGTGGTAAAATGTGTTTTATTTAGAGAAATTATTTGCAAGGCATTAGCTTAAAATGTTGAACGGAATTCTACTATACACACTTCAAGCAGCAAAGTATTTTATTTTATATGCTTATTTATAGAAGCAGCTTAAAAATAATATATTTCCATACTTGCAAAGGCAAACATCCCTTAGTGAAAATTTACTTTGAAACTTTACAATTTTTGTTGGTTTGCAATTACTTGCTTAGTATTATTACTAGATTAGCACAGTGGATACTTTCCACTTACTTACTTTTTGTAAGAAATAAATTATCTGGAGATCAAGGTAAGAGTAAACTAATCCGACACATGCTTGTGCATAACCGCATTTTTATACATATTAAGTGGAAGAAGTCTATTTATTTATTTTATGTTAAAATAATTAAATATATTCGGAGGTCAATAGGAATTTTTTGTTATAAGTTAAATTTTCTATTGCCTTATTAGATAGCTTTGTTTTGACGGATTTATCTTGATGAAAAACAACTGTGCCAAACATCGTTCTCATGGATATTTGTTTGTCTCTTGTACCTCAAATTTTTTATTATTTATTTTTCTATATCTAGGCATTTTGGAACATGTATTGTTTATAGCATATTGTTTTAAATACTTCGAGGAGCTAAGTTATAATACATTAGCTAAAAATTTGCAGTCTTGTTTTTAAAATTCAATGATTATTTATTACAGAAAAATGGCACCTGACAAAGCGTATCCATGCAAGTACTGCAACAAATCCTACTCATTAAAATTTAATCTCACATGCCATGAAAGAATTCACACAAGAGAAAACTTACACAAATGCGCAGATTGCGGCAAGGAATTTACTACGGCAAGTCAGCTCAGAAATCATATAATCACGCACTCAAACATTAGTCAACACATGTGCAATATTTGCGGAAAAGCGCTTGCAGGCCCTTCCTTGCTAGCAGAACACAGAAAAACTCATAATGTTGAGAAGACCTTCAAGTGTACCCTGTGTCCAAATGCGTATCGAACACGCCTCAGTGACAGAGCAAAATGTAAGGTTAGCAGTGTTGTTGACTGGGTTGGCCAAGGGCCTGTTACTTCAGAGACCCAAACAACTCACTCTTATGTTCTGCGTCACTGTGTGGCGTTATCGCTACACCTCTAAATGTGAGTTGTGCATTCCTACATATAGTTGTTTGTTGTTTGTTCTCATGCGAGGGAGATGTAACAAGTAATGTATATATGTCCACTTGAGGGCACATTCCAATTCCCTACTACACAGTTCTTCTCTTATCAAAATGCTGATCATCGGCTTTGTATAATTGTGTATTTGTGGAATTGTTTTATGTTCTGAAGCTTTGGAAACTCAAGTACGCTAGTTTTTTTAAAGAAAGTAGCTTTTAGGGTAAAGTTGAAACTGGAATAAGTTAACTTAGTATGAGTAATTTTTATCACATTAAATATACTTTTCCAAAATTGAAAATCTTTATACTTTTTGAAAGAATAATTACTATATTTAGGAAATTAATATTTCAATTTTGAACCATAGTATAATTCAAAATGACATAATTTGAATGCAAATTTGAAGCCAAAAGACCACCCAGAGCAAATTCTGCGCTTAATGATCAGTTCTAAACAATATATATGGCCGTAAAATATAAGAAACTAATACGTCTTATTTGTCAACTTAACAGGAAGAATTACTTGAATTATAAACATCAAAAATGTGACACACAAAACAAAATACCGTGTGTTTAAACTAACAAGTAACAGCACGCGGTTGGGGTTGGTTGAGACGCCCAAATTTTTTTGGCGGGAAGGGCAGGGTTAGCCGGCTTCTTGAAGTAACTAACCGGGTTCCAATTTAATTAATTGCAAATTAAAACTATTAATTTCGAGTTTCACATGAAGTTGGGGGTTTTCCGGGTCGCTGAAGCTGAATATGACCTCAAATTTACTTAATTATGAACCCAATTAGCTAACCATGATTAAAAACCGGTTACAATTAACTTTTAATTTCAAGTTTCACATAAAGTTGGGTGATTTCGAGATGGTTGAAGCTCAATATGACCTCAAATTTACTTAATTATGAACCTAATTAGCTAACCATTATTAAAAACCGATTACAATTAACTTTTTAATTTCAAGTTTAACATAAAGTTGAGAGGTTTCGAGGTCGCTGAAGCTCAAGATGACCTCAAATTTACGTAATTATGAACCCAATTAGCTAACCATTATTAAAAACCGATTACAATTAACTTTTAATTTCAAGTTTCACATAAAGTTGGGGGATTTCGAGATGGCTGAAGCTCAATATGACCTCAAATTTACTTAATTATGAACCTAACTTTTTAATTTCAAGTTTCAAGGTATATCGGAAAATAAGAATAAAGAGTTGTACAAAACTAAGATTTCAAGTTTTGGCAAATCTAGAGCAAAATTTAGCTGAAGTAAATTTTGGTTTAAATTATAATTGACAGATGCGTAGCACGGTATGGAAGATTTCACTAAACTTAGTTCGGAAATTACAACTACGGAGTTAGTTTTCATAACATATACGATTCAGCATTTAGTATAAAACGATGAAGCTTACCTTGATAACGGTCGTCCTCTCTTAAAATAATTTAAAATAAAAGAAAAGTTTTGATTTGCATTGGATCAGGGAAAGGGAAAAATATAAATTTATAACCATTTTTAAATAAATAGGAGAAGCATGTGTATTGCTTGTTTTTTAAAATTTTTGTTCCCTTTAAACATAATGCGTTAAATAAAAACAGCTAACAGCTCTTCTTTGCTGCAGCAAATTTTTTAACTTACGACGAACTTAAAGTGTGGATTGCCTTTTTGAGTGCATAAAACATTGCGACAACAAAGCGTATTAACCATTGCTGTGATAGTAAACATAATATTTTAGAAGCTTACTCAACATGATGGAAGACAAATATTTTACGTTGGGACGCCTTCTATGCCTGCTTGTGCTGCTCCTATTTGCAGTTTGCCCAGCCAGTGGATGTGATATGTGCTGGAAAAGTGGTTGTGTTGGCTGTAGTGACGGTCATGCTGGTTTTTTGGGAATGGGATGTGGTGAAATGTAAAGTTAACTTTGTACGCTTATACAGCGAGGACCACGAAAAAGGCAACACCCAGAAGTAAACAAGTTTTATTTTTCGAAATTATGAGGGAAATATGATAACTGAATTTTTGAAAAAAAAAAATTCTAATCAGAAATTATTCAAATTAAGTTTATAAAATGCTTTAAATCGGTCAGCAATATCGAAATCGCTTACAAAACTCAGCTTGACACTTGACATTTATTCAGTGTAAAAAATATGACCTACTGTAATGTCAAAGGTCGCTTGGGGATTGGGTAATAGATATGCTAACTTTATACAAATGATCTGACCTTGATTGAGGGGGACATCCAGGGATTAAAGTTAACCTTGCCTTGGTCTGACTAAAAGTTTAAACCTAACCTAAATGGTGACCTAACCCAACCATTACCTAACTGGTGATTACGCGTAAAAACTAATTTGTTAAAAAACAAAAATTATCAAGTTATCATATAGATGTCATCAGTATGCTATTCCTGTACTTTAAGTCACCAAATAATATTGCAATGATTGTGTTTCTGCCTTTAAAGTATAATATACCCGATTGTTAAGATAATATGGCAAACAATTTTAAATTACAACATAAATCGATTTCCATACCTGATACAACCAAATGTGGTGGAATTGTACAGCCCTAGAAAGTTACAGGGTTTCTTAGAGTACTTTTGTCTTAGGACGGTTTGTGACCTAATTTTTGTAAATTGTCGGTTCTGTTCGAACAGCAGTAAATATTGAAATTATATTCAAAATAATTCTTGATTATATCTATTTCACATTTTTCTAAAATTTAATACACTAATAAATTCATATGATTTATAACTAAATAGTAGTACGCTAATTCAATAATAAATGAAACAAAGGTGTAAAAAAATAAATGGTGTAAAATATACTACCAAACAAAGAAGGAAAAATGCTTAACGGGGGCAGGGTATTGAGCGGAGACATTATATTCTGCTTGTAGGTTATAAATATTTTTGTTAAGCAATAAACGAGTCGCCAATGGCCTGGTCAACATGATTCCTTGTGCTAGTGAGTAGTGGAGGGTGGTTTCGGCCTGTGAGTTGACTCGGAAGTTCCGAGGAGTCAGGCAAAGAGGCTTTATGCTAGACTGGACGTGGGGTTGACCACCGAGGAGCCTATCTGCTTAGGCAGAGGCTGAACCTATTTCTCATGTTGGAACAACTCGGTCAAATTTATTTATTTATTAATAACAGCTCTTTCAAGTAAATAGTTCATGGTAAAGGAAATTTGCATTGGTATTTCTCTAACAAGTTGTTTTTATTCTGTTCTAGGTTAACTGTTAGGTTTAAGAATGCATTTCAATAAAATATTGTGACGCTGCACCCGAGGTGCCAGCGAAACTTAGCGACATGACTGCTCGACAGTGGGTGGCTGCGCTCAATCGGTAGAGGTGGGGTGCGACACTTGCTTGGCAAGGGCAATGAACTGCGGCGCTGGACTCGACAACGACTAAAATGACGACTGACTCTTTATTGACGACAATAGGGGCGACAAGGTCAAGGGTCACGGTGGGGCTACGGCGACTATGGCTATGGGCTGAGTGGTCATGACGACTGGTCTAGAGCAAGGACAAACCAGAAGTCACCAAGAACAAAACGACGTGCACACCTATTTATAGATGTGCACACAAGGACAAACCAATGATCTCTAAACTAGGGACAAACGATAAAATTTAACCAAGTATAATGACCGGGTGGTTGGTGGTCTCAACTTGAGGTGGAATTTGTTCAGGTAAATCTTTCTTGGGACTTGCCATTGGTCTAACAAGGTAACATTTTCTGATGTCCCCTGTGTTTCACGACGGGACCTATGCATTTTGGTAGGCAAAAGGGTCTAAAAAATATCCTAATAGAAAATTTCTGCTAATTAAAAATTGGCGGAGATATTCTAGTTTGAATTGTGACAGTTACGTGAGGAGAGTAAAGGTCAAGGTCACCCACCATCTTTTGCACAACTCACTTTCTCTTTTTTCAACTCAAGATTGAGCGAAAGTGGAAAAGCAATGTGAAAAAGAAATCCGGAAGCGGGACTCTTCGTATCTCTCCTGTGCAATTCCAAACTTCAAAATTTGAATCCATTGGGTAATTTTTTAGGACCCTTTGGCACACCAAACTGCGCAGGTCCCGTCGTGAAACACAGGGGACATCAGAAAATATTTCCTTGTAAGTTACATCATTACACGAATGGGTTGATGTCAACCATCATCCCCTAAAGCTAACTTCTAAAAATGTTCAATGTCCTTTTTTAAGATTAAAAAAAGTCATGTTTTGAACAGGCTATCGCTTCCAACAAAAGATTTTCCCTAGGCTATTTCTATGCTTTGTAAAAACAATTCAAATTTTACTGGAACAAAATATATTCACTCCCCAACTTCAGAAGGTAGCTCTTGACAATTGTCTATCCACTTCCGGTTTACTTTTATTTTAAAACATTTGCGTTTAAACTTAATGTTAGCTAAAGTTTTAAAAGGAATGTTTGCTACCATAACCATATTGTGGAGTTTTGGTGCAAGTTAGGTCTTCACTGAAGTCTTTCCAGTTACTTCAGCGTTTCAGCGATTACTCTCAATGCCTCCTCCAGTCAGCGCTTCATCACGTCATTGGCTTCGCAGCCTAGATTTTTCCTCCCTTTGCGTCCATCTTTCAGCCTTTGGGTAATTCTCAGGTCAGGTCATCAAAGGTCAAGGGTCATCAGCGCTCCATCCGGTACTTACCCTCAGTTTTGGATCCTAGGGATTGCATTTCCCCTTCCAGTTGGCCATTCTGCACATTTGTGCATTTTCTCAACCTTTGTTCAAGTAGAGTGCAAGTGGGTACTTTGGCTACAAAAGGTTTTAACAGAACCTTGAATTTGTCTTCACACATTCTTATTGTATCTGTCCTTTTCACGTTTTCAATTGTCTTAAACCATAGCCAATTATCAGAATTTCAAAGTTTCCAATTCTTTAAACTTTTAAATACAAAGGAGTACTCAACTCTCTACTACTTCTCAATTTCATTTTTGCAACCAATTTGCAACCATTTCATTCAAAATTCACTCATATTGTCCTTAAGGCAGATTCAATCCTAATTTAAGTCAATTTTCCAAATTACGCCATCTTTTTTTTCTTTTTTTCAACAGTTTTGACAAGACACCAATTGCAGCAACATTTGTTTTTTGTAAATTTGATATTTCAATAAAAGGTATTAGTGAGATTCTTATGGAGTAATAAAATGTTTTTAAATTTACCCAATCAAGGCTGAATACAGTTCTGGAAGTTACTGGCTATTAGCTTAATTATAGGCTTATTTGCCAAGAGATTTATAGTGATAGCAATGTATGCGATCACAATCGCTTCTTCTTCTTTTTATTTGCAAAAGAAAAACTCAACAATTAAATGTGTGTGCCTTGCAGAAGAATTTTTGCATCTTCAAAGGCGGCAGTGGTATTAATAAACTTAAGCACAATTTGAATAATTTTGCTGCTACGTGAACGCATTTCATTCTTAAATTTGTGTTCGAAAATGATTTCCCAAGAAGAGTTTGTTGTCATTAAAAGATTGATGAAGGCAATTTGTTGGCTTCACATTTTACCATTTGATTGGGATGAGAAATCCGCCTCTTTGATAAAGACGAATAAGATCATCAAGCGTTGTATTGCATTTTGCATTTCGAGTTGGATTCTATTGTACGCCATTTTCGTTATCTTACGCGGTACTGCATTGCTTAGCAAAATCTTCCCTTGTGACAACTCACTTGAAAAGTATGTAATCCACGGAGTACTTTTGACTGCGTATACAACAATTCCAATTGAAGCTATGTGTTTTAATGTAAAACATGGTGAAGCGGCTTTGCTTTTCAGAGAACTGGTTCATTTTAACAAACGTTTGGGTAAGGTTTCTCCTTTTCTTTAAAAAAGGGTAAATTTAATAATTTCTTGAACTAGCACGTGACTATTTGCGACCTGAATACTTCAATTCTGGAAAGTTCAATTTGAAAGCAGTTGCGCTAGAAGCCTATATACTTGCCATGGGATTTATGATGGTAATTGTATTCATTATGGGAATTCTCTGGCCAAATGCGTGCTTCCTAACAACGTCGCTTGAGTCGGATAGTTCAACTTGGACCGCATTACGCATTGCGTTAACGTTACATGACGCAATTCATTTGATTGTTGTTGTATGTGTCCATGATTTTACAACATTCTACTTCTTGTACTACTTTTTGATTTTAAATGACTGGATCAAAATTATTTGGTAATTATTGGACTAATTTTTGAATTTAGCCTTTTTGTAACAAAATTGACTAATATAACAACCTTGTCATTATAGCAAACAAGAAAAGGATATAAAAAGACTCAACACAAAGAAGATCCTACACCAATACATGAACAATTCCCTCCTCACAATTTTGTTCAACCGAATATTTTCTGGAATCTTAATGCCAATTGTATATTTTGTGTCTACGATTGCAGCATCAATATCTGCTTATGCCCTGTTTCACTTATATGGAAAAATTTCAAACTTCTATTATTCCTTTTTGCCTGTATTTATGTCAATATGTTATCTTACACTACTCCTTTTGTGCATTCTAATGGCACAAGTCCATGAAACGACAAAGGAATTAGGAAGAAATTTATCTCTCAGAATTTTGAACGATTCAAATCCTCCGTTTGTGCAAAGAAGGATCCTTAAATCTTGTAAAACTATTCGACATTATGTCGGAAATTTTTTTTATGCCAAGAGAGGAGGCGTTGTTGTAGCCCTTGGACTAGTACTCAATTCAACAGCGTACATCTTGCTCACTTAAATCGTACCTATTTTAAAGTTAAAGTTAAACTATACATGTTGTAAATAGTCTTGTTTATTAGTAGCGGAAGCGAAGCGAATGCTACTTATGTTTTCGTCAAGTCTGTCCGTCTGTCCGTCTGTCCGTCTG
>JAQFYP010001690.1:0-14687 GCA_034694865.1 Bilobella braunerae
GACCCGCAAACTGACGCTCATAACCGAAGAATCAGTTTGTTCGGTTTCTTGCTAGTTTTGTCTTTCATAAAAAGTTAGTATAGTCTCAATGACCCCGGTGACCCCTGACCCCATTCCATGACCCCCAAAACCAAAAAGATTTCTATTTTTACATGAAATGCAAAGTTAGATTTGTCTCAATGACCCAGGTGACGCTTGAGCACATTCTCCTTAATATCTATGACGCCCTAAATTACCCCCATGTCTTCTTGAGTAAAAGACGCTACTTACGTTACGTGCGTTTGCAACGGTTTATTTGTTTACCACTTTGTTTGGCAAAGCCTATGTCGCCCTGCTTTTGCAAAAAATATTAAGAATTTGTTTTCACTTTATCATTAAAATTTGCTAAAAGGTTTGCTTTTCTAACAAGAAAATTTTAAACGTTAATTAAAAAAATTTAGAATTAATGACCTTTTTCGAGATGGTAACACAATTAGTTAAATGTGTATTTGCAAATTAAGTTCAAAAAAATTTATACTGTAATCCCACCTTATACTTTACATTGAAACAGTAAAGTAATGATACGTTTTTAATATCGAAATCAGATTTTCAAAATGAACTTTTGACAAATACATTAAAATTATTTGATGACCTTTCGTAAAATATCTGAAATTTTGAGAACTTTTCAGAATGCTTGTGTGGTTTAACGCGTAAAAAATGAGCACTATTAAATTTGATAAAGCCTGATTTTTGATCTGATTGCGGGATTTGGTCCCCGTTCTCACGCTGGCTAGTTGAGAGAGACACACGCTCTAAGCACTAGACCAACACCGCCAACTGTAGTGAAGCAAACATAAACCGCAGAAACTAAATAATTGAATTTAAGATGAAATAAGAGTTAGTTGTAAAATAAAAAAATGCAATAACTGTAATATAGTAGTAATCGTCAGAGGAAGGTGTAAGCTTTTAGTTTGTGTTTTCGACGGAAAACATAGGTGTTAGAATAAGTGGTATAAATTAGGAATCCTCTAATTCAAACTAATGTTAGTTGGTTAACATCAGTTTGCCCAATGCTCTTCAAAACGCTTTTTGCATTGCCTACATGTTTGCTCTTCTTCGCCTGTGTACAGGTAGGTGTCCATTAAGTAGAGGGTGACGATAATGGAAAGTATAGTTATAACCTAATTAACCTTACCTACATCCAGGCAAAACAAATGATTGTCTTGGGTGGGGAAAACATTGCAGTTAAAAGTACCAATATTATCGAAAGTACCGATACGCTGTCGTAAGTTTAATGCTTTTGCTAGCCATTTCCTACTTTCTGACAAATAATCACAATTATACTATAAAAATTGCTGAAGCGTTACTTCTTGTCTAGAACATTGACAATAATATTGAATACGAAGGCTGATTCTAAAATTCCTGAATTGGACGGAATATTGAAACTGATGTATCTCATGCCTTCTACCCCAGATACAAAGAAGGACCATGTGTGTTACTGGATCAAATACCCAAAAACATTCGTAATTGTCAGCAAAGTAATTTCTTTCACATCCGTCAAGGATGCAAAAGTGGAGGGTAATAGTATTGAAGTTACGTTTCAAGAAAATGTAAGTATATTTTGTATATTCTTATAAACCTCCGTTACCAGCTACACTAGCGCACTAACTCTAAAACTTTTTTGCTTTAAAATTAAAAATATACAGCATCGTGCAGAATACATCATCGACCTTCAAGACGGAAAGCCTCTACTCAAGCGTGTTCTCAAAGGTGTTTATACCGCAAACTCATGGTAAGTTGTCAATAAATACTATGTTTTATTTTAACTAAAGAATTCAGTTTTTCGCTTTTTGTACAAAACTGTTCAAGAGCTACTACTCCGCACTGTAATTGAAAATGTAAATCCAATTTAAGCTTTACTAGTTTAGCTTAAAGAGAAAAGATACCAACAACTCCATAAAATGTAAAAAATGTTTTGGAACTAAACGTACATTTTTTGGGCAGCTACTTCAGAATATTACCTGGAGACGGTGAGTCCACAGAGGCAGAGATTTGTTCTAGACTTAAGGACCATTATGCCAAGGAACCAACCAAGAGGTAATTTACATAGATGGACCCTACGTATTGTTGGACGGTTATAAATTTTTGGAGTGGAAGTTGTTTGCCCGTTCAGAAGTAAAAAGCCATTTAGTTATACTTGGGTACATTGAGGAACGTAAAAAGGAAAAATTAATATGTACTGCCTATAATTACTTTTCACTTTGTGAAAACTTTGTGATTACTTCCGAGCGTGGTTTTCACTGAAAATGTAGTAAAATTATACAACTCCTGCATATTGCTGTGCATCTAGTAAACAAGGATATTACTGGCGGGAAATACCATATACGCCAACTATTAAATTTTCAATTTGTTTTTATCAACCGCCTTGCTGTCCTCAAACCCAACAAGAGAAAGGAGAAATCCCGCAGATTTTATGCAAGCAGTTAAAGAAAATTTTGAAAGTGCTGCCTTAAACATTTCTAGACCTTGGTGCAAAGGTGACAAAAAGGTGCTGAAAAAGGTTAAAACTCTGTTAACTTTAACTGCAACTGAAGATACAAACCAACACTCCGCAACAAATATTACCAGGAGTTTAGTTTTTTTTATATAAGTAAATTCTCTTCTTTTATTGTTCATAAATCTGTGAATAAAAACCAAATCCGGATAGGACCGGAAAATTTTAATATAATAATTTGTACTGGCAAAACAAAAAGTAAGGCTGGCAGTGTTAATCACTGCGTTAGCGAGCGCCACCTACCAAGGATCCCGCAACATTCTAACTAAGTTCTAAACACTATGTAAAATATTTGACCACATACGTTCACAGTTTCGCCTACCCAATCATTTGCCTCGAGTCTCCCAGGTAATACGTCGGTGTAGTATCTGACATTATTACAGTAAGGATACCACTAAAATAAAATTTGACTATAATTTGAGGTTTCACTGAAACTTTAACCTTAAATTTTAAAATTAAAAAACACTTAAAAACACAATTTGATTTTAATATTATTTGTACAGATTGGTCCTAATCTTCAAAGCTAATAAAGATGCAGTGCTCTTCTTGACGCAGACTTACAAATAGGTAGTGCTCCAGGTTTATTAAAATGCACAATAATAACCCTAGTTAGAGATGGTGGTTCTGGTTGTGTTTATACGTGTTTCCTATATGGGTATGGTTTTATAAAGTTATAACAACACTAGCTGTAGAGTACCGCTTAGCGGCACTTCCTTTGCTAGCTCCATTCCACAGTTACAAATTAGTTCCAAAATCACAATAAATTATTAACCCCAGAAACTTTAGCTATTCAAAAGATGCTGAGAATAATCGAATTGGCAAAATGTGCCCGAAAACGGTTCCCGACGTTTTTCACATACCAGACCCTTTACCATGTTTATAATAACGGATTTGTAGCATAAAACAGTTCAATACGAAAAAAAATTCTCGCTAAAACATTTATATTTTTGAACAATTTGTTATTTGACCCTATGCAAAACCGGATCTGATTGTTTTGTACAAAATATGGAACTTGTAACGCTGAATTGGATAGAAACTTTAAAAATTTGAATTAGAATTCAATATTTTTACATTTGACCTTTCACCATGAAAACCCAGAAGTTATTTCCTTTTGGAGTTTGTCCATGTACCACCTAATTAACAATTCCCATTCACATACAAATTTAACAATACACACATTAATATACATAAGCGATAAGTTTGGGGCATTTTGAAAATTGATCTTTTACCCTATATAGACCGGAAGTGATTTTTTTTAGAAGTTTAGCCCTAAACAGCCTCAGGTACCAACCTAATTCTTCTGCAAAATTGGGCGAGATCCAGCAGTCTTTGCAGTATAGGACAAAGCGCATTAAAATTTATGGTATTGTGAGAGTTGACCCCAAAAAGCCGGAAGTAAGTTTTGGCAGCAGTTTTTCCAAAACCACCCCAAGTAATAACCTGATATATCCCCAGAATATGGCATTTGTAACCCTAGCGGTCTTTGTGATATTAGATAAAAAGCGTTAAATTTTGGGCATTTTGACTTTTGACCGTGAAAAAAAAAACTTAAAAAAAAACTTTACTTTTTTCAAAAAAAGTAAACTTTACCCGGAGCTTAGTCCTAAATCCAATCGGCCATCGGCAACAGACGGACAGACGCAAAGACGAACGATTTTATAGTATAGAAGATAATCAAGGTTTTAGTTTCAAATAAACCTAATCAATTAAGCTACATTTTTATTATAATAATAGCAACAAAACGTTGTGTTGCTATAAAAACAAATAAACAAATAAATAAAACAAATAATTTTTTTTTACGATAACGAAAACACACACAAAAAATGCCTATCATTTCAAACTGCTTACTAATATCCGCGTTGTACGGGATAAAACTTAAAATAGATATTTAAATTCTCAATAGTAATTGTATTTTTTCTGTCCGTCCATCCTTGTTTTGCAATTGCAATTCTACTTAAAAACTACAATTGCATTCTGAAACTACTATGGCATTCCAAAAGTACAATTGCGTTCCAACACTCAATTGCACTCCAAAACTAAACAATTTCTCATACCCGGCACGCTAAATTTATCCTGTTTTTTTGCTAGAATATCGATATTCGTCATTGGAAGTAATTTGCAGATAATCAGAGTTGATATATGTCCCATCTAAAAAACGCAGGGCTTCTATTATAAACTATAATACTACGCTCCTTTTTAGCCCAAACCAGGGCTTATGTGATCACTTTGTCCGTCCGTCCGAGACACGCTAGCAAACAAACCACATGTCCCATCGGGTCCATATTTGGCACACATGACTTTTGAGACAATGCAAAGACTAACTTGACAATCGCTCCCAGGACATCCTCCTTCAAGGCGGTTCACTAAGTCACCGCCACAGATCACTAGCCGTCTAACGTCGACCAAAGCTGCGCGGCCCAGTTCAAGCTCAGAGGAAGATGAGTAGGAGGACACTCTAAGCTTTGTAACTGATGTGGAAGAGGAACGCCGAACAAGGCCGACTACGGAACGAGGTACCGGAAGAAGGACCAGGAGAAGCGACGCACAGCGATTAGTTGACCAGAACCACGACTTCGTGCAATTTCGTACTTTGCCGACTACGAGAACCAGGAAGTCGACTCGAGAATCCGGACGAGCGTCGGAAACCAACCGAACCGTTGGTCGTTGACCCTGATGCTGACCGGAGTCGTGAGCCGTTGCAGTTTCCCCCATGTCCCCTCCCCGAAGACGCCGCCATGGAGAGCCGTGAACCTGAGAGGCCAGGTTCAATTCAGGAGGAGGCCTTGTCACGCCCAAGAAGTCATCGACCCTTTGGACGCGACAGCAATAGGTTATATTAGTTAGTTTCACACATTATTTGCAGACATGTGTCTGCATAGTTGTAGTCCTTATCAGTTCTGTTTCTCTGAGAGGTCATTTTTGTCTGTTCGACGTTGTGTGGAGCACTGCCTATAAATAGGAGTGCTCGCGTAGTTATTGGAGGGGAGTCAGTCGTGAGTCGACGTTCGCTCACTGTTCACTTTACCTTTTGTCTATTCGACTGTCATTGACCCTGCATTGACCTTTTGTTCATCATTCGTTATTGTACAAATAAAGATTATTTGTACAACTGATCACATTGGTCACTCTACTGTTGAGCTACACCGTCCCCTTATTGCCCTTGAGTCCCCCCGTCGATACGTAACGGGTAGCCCGTGACAATATTCTCATTGGCTAATAAAAAATTACGGCTATAAAAAACATTATAAATAGGATTAATTAATCGATACGTCGAGAAAATATATGTTGGTATTTTTCTTCAAATTCACAAAAATATGTTAGGGGATTAGGAAATAATATTTCTTTTTTGCAAAGAAATTAAAGGTGTTTCTACCGGAAGAATTTCCTTTTTGCTTGTCTATTTCAAGAGATTTCAAAAGAGATACAAGTCTTATCTTTTATCTTTTATACCCCATGAATCTCAATTCAACCATAGATCATTTAAAAAAATTCAGGCTTGAAGTAAAGAGCAATTTTTGATCCTTGTTTTGTTTCAATCAATTCCAAACCAGCAGTTTACTTTGCCTTTGCTTCGGTGAAAAAAAATTCTCATAATTTAATCCACGGCACTCAGAACTTTTCTGATATCAGCTCATTTCAAATGCTACTGTTTAATATAAATTTGATTGAACCCTGTATTATTTTCTAAGAAAGCTATAAAAATTATTTTTTTGCATTACGAATATTTGAAAAACTAACACAAATAATAGATAAGCTGCTGGTTTTACATAACAAAGTTATAATTGTTCGGAAACAATTTACGATTGTGCTAGAATAGAAAGATTTCATTCAATGGGCATGAAGTGTGGATTGGAATCATTTACTTCGTAGAGGATCTTTTACTTAGATTTTATTTACAAAGTAAAACTCGACAACTCTTCAGATTAGGGATCATTTGATCATCATCAGCGACACGGCAAAAACTATCCATTAAAGTACTGTTCACACTGTAAGAATCAGGAATAAATTTGTAGCTCATACGTTTTCTTGTCGCCTTGTAAGACTTTTTTGAAATAAGTACTGATTATGAATATATGATACTGATATTGAAACTAATTCATATTATAATCATGTTGATCTTGGGTTGACCATACATCAAATAAATAATTCATTCATTGGCTGCTTCTGAATACAAAAATTGTAGTATTTATTTTGTACTGAAATTACAAATCTACGTTTGAGTTTCAGATTTTGGAATTTTATAAATTTAACGCCGGCGCGTTCTCAGAGAAATTAATTTAGGAAATTTTTTTGACAAATTTTGATCCTACGTACAGAAATGCAAATTTTCGAACGTACTCTTACAAAGTATAATTACAATCCGGTTGTTTTCCTATAATGCTGAATAAAACTCAAAATGAGGCTCAATTTCATTGCAGCTTTATACTTTTACAAAAGCCACTCTCTTCGGCAATTATAACAAAACAGAACTTCGTCTTTAGGGCGAACTGTAAATTTTATAATTATGACAACATGTATACCAGATAAATGAGTTAATTCTTTTTTGGGCAATGTGAAATGATATTAATATGTTTAAACCTTATAATTTGAGATTTCATTACACAATTTTCAACAAAACTGATCAGTTAAGTTTTGGAGCTTGTGGCTGCAACTAGACACTAAAATGGAAATTAGTACATTTGCACGTTCCAAGCCTTATGTGAACAGTATGAAAGCAGACATTTTTCATAATCCTGAAACAGAGACACCCTACCAACTTGATAGTAGGTAGGATGTCTCTATCAAATAAAGATGTAGGTAGGTCTGGGAGGATGGTAGGTAGGTATCAAAAAGTAGAATCCACGTAGCCAACTCTTTATAATGAGTGTAAAATTGATTTTGAGTTTGGCCAAGTTGGAGAAGTTTTCGATTTGTCTGACTCTGTTGTCCGATTTGGGTTAAATATTCGTAAAGCAAATGGAGAAAAATTGGACTCAAATGACAAAATTGCACCAGAAAATTTGTTCTTTCACATTTTCAAAGGACGTATAAGTTAACATCAACCGACACCATGTGGGTACAAACTCAATGCTCTACCCATATCAAGCGTGGATTTTAGCACAGCTCCAGAGTGGATACGGAGAAAAAAGTAGCATGCTTTCTAAAGAAATTTATTATGCTGAAACGACATGGATGACTTTTCCGATACAAACGCGAGCTACGAGGCAAGCCTAGATTTGGCCAAGGAAATCAAGTCATTTGAAATGATTGGCAAACCATTGCAAGGAATATTTTCTTGTGAAAGAATTTTTCCACCTGGCACTAAATTCTTTGGCAGTTTAACCAGAAATAATTCAAACTTTTGCTTATCGGGTCCATTAACTACTGAAATTGCTGCTGCCGGAAATGTATCTACGCCCAAAGTTGCCAAATTAAACGATGTCAAATACATTATACAAGTTGAAACTGTGGAGATGTTGTACGAAAAGTTCAACTGACCATGAGTGCGAACCTTCTAAAGGGTTACCAAAATGCGTTTGCGAGAAAGAAATTAGCAGTGTACCCTTACCACAACATATCTGTAAAATCAGTTTATATTCCCGCAATGTCGACTCACTTCCGAGCTTCAGAAATATTTCCAAGGGGTCCACTACCAAAGTTACTGTGTAAAAGGTTAACTTCAGTTGACGCTGTAATTGGTAGGACACAGAAATCACCGTTTAACTTCAAGCCTTACGGGTAAAGCAGAGTTAGATTTTCGCTAGATGACAAACCAATAGTTTATCAAGACCTTAGTTTTGAGAAGGCCCAGTACATGTTGGCATATAACGCGTTTTGTAAACTACTTCCGAGATATAGCAATGGGAATGACATTTCGTACAGTGAATTTGTAAACGCTAATTCAATTTTTGTATTTGATACCCATGACCATTTTACTACGACCTATGCCCCTATCAGAATCGGAAATATTGCATTTGATATAGACTTTGAGAAAGAAACAACAAAGCATTTATCTCTAATTGTAATGACAGTTTCAGAAAGTGCTATAGAAATAAGTGGTGACGGTTATGCACAGGATGCACCTTATTCAGATAAAAGCATAAAAATTTAGTAGCAAAACACGTAACAAACATGTTTTTCAACTTACGATTTAGAATTTAAGCTTCTGCCTTAATAACATTTAGCTTGAATACATTCAAACTACTGTGAAATTAAAGCAAGTGACGTATCGTTTTAACGTCCAGTTGCTCTTGTTACAATAATTAGAACTACGGATGCAATGACGCATAATAATATTAGCATTAGTATTACAAACAAAAGAAAAATAAACCGTGGTAAAACGGTCAACCAGTAGCGGAAGTGGGAATGTTAGAATTAGAAAACTACTAAAATCATTAAAATCAAGTAGTTTGACTTTGAAAGGTCATTTTGAGGTCAAGGGGTCATTTCCGGTTGATAAGGGGCTCTGGGGTCAGCGATACCATTATAACTTTTTCTTTCATGTAAAAGTAGGTTTTAACCTTCAAATGTCATTTTGAGGTCAAGGGGTCATTTCCGGGTCAAGGGAGGCTCTGGGGTCATTCAAACCATCATAACTTTTTGTTCCATGCAAAAGTAGGATTTGACCTTGAAAGGTCATTTTGAGGTTAAGGGGTCGTTTCCAGGTCAAGGGAGGCTCTGGGGTCATTCAAACCATCATAATTTTTCGTTTCATGCAAAAGTAGGATTTGACCTTGAAAAGTCATTTTGAGGTCAAGTGGTAATTTTGGAGGTCATTGGGGGGTCACAGAGAAAAGTATCCTATGCAAATGTTGCTCCCCATTATATGAGGAACAACATCGTTAGCAATAACTGAAAGAGAATGTATTATATAGACACTCATAAATAATAACTTATCATCTGGCTGTAGTCAAATCAGCATTCCACATTCTAATTGTTTCAGGTTGATTTTTAAAGCAACAAATTAAGACCTTGCACCGTTTTGTTTCCGTTTCCAACTTGGAAACGGCCGTTTCCTTTTTGGAGGAAACGAGAAAACGGTAAGGATTTTTTTCTTAAAAAAAATGACGGCAAAATGGCGAAAAAAGGAAAAATTTCACAATTAGCTAGTGTTAAATTTATTTATAACGTAGTTTGCTTTATATATGGTTTCGATTACTGTCTTTCTTGATGTATATTTATTGATTTTGTTAAAAAATCCGTAAGCATTGTAACCTCATACACTTCAAAATTGGGTAATTTCTTTAAGGAATACAATATAACGCAATTTTACTTCAATTATGATACATAGGCGCTTGAAAAACGGCGTTGTGTATCCTGATTTACTATACAGCAGAATTTTTCTAAATATATTGCACTTTTTATACTAAAACTTTTACCAAAATATTAATTGAAATAATTCTATTTAAATTTTAATAGATGGATTATTATTAATTTGGAAATATGGATCATAACTATTGATTTTTTAACGTTTCGTGTAAAGTATGCACGAAAATTCTAACTAAAGTGCCAACTGTACCACCCCGATGGCATTTTCTACCGTTTCAGTTTCGTTTCCGTTTTCAAAATAAAATTCGTTTCGTTTCCGTTTCGAAATTATTCGTTTTGTTTCCGTTTCCAAATTATTCGTTTCGTTTCATTTCCTCGTTTCCTTGAGGAAACAAAACGGAAGCGCCCATCCCTACTGCACTTAAGTAAAGGGTCTTGTGATGGCCTCTTTCCACTATCCAGCATGAGAACTGCGGTTCAAACCCACGTATCAGCCACACAACATTCTATGCTTAGTTGTTTTCCTTTTTAGAAATTACCTAGCCACTAATCTATGCCCGTGTCTTCGCGATTAGGCTGCACAATCAAAGGATATGGAAATGATCCGAGTATTTCCATAAAAGATTCCACAGTATAGTGTTTAAATTGAGACTAAGCCAGGTTTCGTTGAACCTTTATATTAATTTTTTTCCGTGTTTGGCATTTTTATGGAAGAAACAATTATTTTTTCCTAGCATGTTTCGATCGTTATCACAAATAGCGAATCTTCGCGTTTCGACAAAAGGTTTTGTTTCTAGGGAGGATAAGTTGTTTCTTTTATAAGAGAAAAAGCTTGCCGCCAAAATTACATGACATATTGTGTATAGGTTACAGTTTAGGCAATATTGCAAAAAAAAAAAACACAAAGTAAAATGAACTTTCGTTTTTTTTAAATTTTAATCGTGGCTCAGCTCAGTTGCAGCTCGAAGAATTGAGCCCGCATGTGTTCACAACTAAACGGAATAATTTGGAACAAATTGAACACAAAATCCAATATCTAACTCAAAATTTTTTAATAAATCAAATTCCGCATTCTAATCAATATGAAATTCGACAAAATGCTTGTTTGATTTGCTTAGTTTGATCCAGTCTAAATACCTTGGGTACTAAAAGTACTAAAAAGCGTGTTATAACGGTTAACGAAGTAACGGAAGTAGACATTAGAAAATTATTGAGATGAAATTCAGAATTTTGGGTGTAATGGTAGCGTCTGAGATTCTCGAAGCCACATGAAGATTTGTTTTTTTGCAAAAGATTTCAACTTTGCATTGTGTTGAGGTCAAGCGCTTGGTGGCCTGCAAGGGCCAAGCCTAGCTTCTACCAAACCTCCTCACTGAGGCGCAGGAAGCAACTTCTTGACCCCGATGGATGCAGTGCCCTCTCAATTTTGTGCACGTTGCGCTGAACACAACAATAAGCAATTGTAGAATTGCTTATTGAACAATTATTTTATGAATAAACAATGACTCGGAACATGCGTAGTGTACAGCAAGGCTGCAGAATGAGAAATGACTTGGCAGACACACTCATCTATTAACTAAATGCTAAATACTCCTGGTGCATCGTTGCACGGTGGACGGCGAAGGGAAACCTGGAAGGTCGGTGGACACTGGGTGGTAGGTTGAGCAGACAACTCGGACAGGAATGGGACATCGGCGCTACAGGCTACAGTATGGATGAAGGGAGATGGGCTCTGGTGTCCTCGGAACAATCATAACTTTGGCCTCATGTAAAAATAGATTTTGCCTTTGAAGTGTCAATTTGAGGTCAAAATGACATTTCCGGATCAAGGGAGGCTCTGGGGCCATCAAAATCACAATACATTCGTTTCATACAAAAGTAGGATTTGAACTTCCAATATCATTTTGAGGTCAAGGGGTTATTTCCTGGTAGAAGTATGTTCTGTGGTTATCAAAACCGTTATAAATTTTTGTTGCGTGCTCGTATCTGAGTACCGCTTTGAGATATGTTTAGTAGTTTTGAGACAAACAGTTGTAAATCACCGGTATTTGGTTCGCGTTATCTATTTTATGAGAACACTTCGTGTATTTGACGGGATACAAGATAGATATTGAACGACCATTACGCAAAATAAAGTTTTAATCTTAAGTTTATTTCAAAATGCAACAGCCGTTGCAATTCCGATTGGAATGCATCGCAAACTTGATTTATTGGTTTAAATTGCTTTAATTGTACAGGCCGTTGTATTGTACCATGGGTGAATCCTTTATGTTATGGAAATCCGTTTTAACAATTTTAATCCAACAATCCGGTGTAAAATTAGCAGTGAGTCTGCTAAATTCGTAAGTGTGTATGGATTCTTTAAGGAATCTTCTCCATAAAATAGGGGTTCTGCTTCTTCTTTTGGAAGCCGGGTATTCTTGTGGTGGTGTAGTGTGGTCAATAGTAACTTCCCTGTAATTCAAACCATCGTATGTTTGTATCTTGTCACTATGTGGCCGTAACTAAGAATCAATTTTTCGATTTTTCGGTGCATTTTTTTATTCATAAAAATCGCTTTTTTTGCCGGCAACGTGGATAGCGTTGCTAGTTAATTAAGTTGAAACTTAATTAAATTAAAATTTACGTTACGCTAGATACTTTCGAAAAAACGAAGCATCAATTCACCCGTCCAACACCCGAATTCTTAATATGTTCATTGTTAGCAATGTTTAATTTTTTCTGGACATTTTGGTGTTATGCAAATGTTTTGAAAACCGGACGTTTTCAATTCTTTTTCCAAATTATGTGAAAACGCAATGCGTCAAGTTCTTATGAAAGTAACGGTAAAGAGATGCGTAACCATTGATTACAGCATTTCATTTCCAAACACAATACTTTGTTTGAAATTCATAAATAATTTGACCCCATAGTGCTTGTGTATTGTATCATTATAGAACGCAAAGTGTAAAACACAAATGACAAAAAATACTAGTTAGCAACACGTACCAAAAACGTCGCAAAGTATTAGGCAAAGCAAATACAAAATGTTTCAAAACTGACCAGAGATAGAGGATTGCAATGGAGCAAGACAATTTTAAGAATTATAAGTCCCGCCAAACCCTGCATTGCAATTTAAACTAATACGCTATACACTGAAATTTCTGCATGTACAGTATGCTCACCTCTTGTATTCATCAATTGTAGCTTGTAGCAAAATTCTCTTGTCTTGCTGGTGTGGCAGAATCGAAAACACTACCTTAAGAACAACAAAATAACTTAAAATTACTTGAACTTAAATATAAATATAGTACATGCAGGTATAAAAATAACCGGATAATCATTAACCAAAAGTAAGCATATAAATGTTTTCTGTATCAAAATCATTTTTTTAAATATTGTAGTGTTTTTAGTAAGAATCTATTTAAGGTAAACTAAATTATGTTATATTGTTTACATCTCGCTTTGCAACGACTCCGACAAACTTATTTTCTTCACCTTTATGCAAAGATTGCACTAAAAATCGTCTCATGTTACTCTCCTTTGATATAATGAAAAATTGAACTTCCGCCTTTTCGCCGTCAGTTCCTACTAGAGTGGGCAACTTTGGGGCTGTGCTACTAATGTTTGCAAATTCCAAACTATAAGAACAATATGGTGTATATTATTTCCAAATAGATGTTACATGCGTTGTGGCAATTAAGTTGTTGCTAAAAAATTATACGGATCAATTTTTTATTGTGACTACTGTATTGATATTGTATTTTGTTTTCAATGCCAAACTGTCTACCCAGGTAAACTTTGAGTTAGAACGGGATTTTCGATTTTAATATTTCTTTAACACGTTCAAAATAAGAATTTTGATTTTTTTGATTATCTAGTGGACGTTAGTTCAAGAATATCGAGAAATCAGAGGTAAAATTTTCTTGTTCCTGCGCGGGCTGGTTTTCTTGTTCGAAATAACCTTAAATTTGAGAAATGTAACTCACATAGCACCGCCATGGAAGGCTTCTAAACTTTCAATCAGGCTACTGGTGTCCGATTTTGAATTATATGCATAGACATTTCCTTTAAAGGTTTGCATATTTCTACCATTTTTTACTAAAGGATCTCTTGTTAGCACGGAAATTTTGACCTCCAGAGCCTAGAATTACATAGCGCAGAACAAAATTAGCTAAAAGTGTACCACAATTGTTATGTGCTTTCAAATATTTTAACTGTTACAAAAGACACTTGAGGTCAACATGAGTTCGTGTACATGATGTGCACATTTGTTGAAACAACATTCACAAAGCGACGGTATGCCAGCGTTATATTGGTTAACTTACCTCTTCCGACTGGGTAAATGAAATAAAGTAGAGAAGGTTAGCCATGATCGATAGGACCTTGGTTATGGAAATTGGTTTACACATGCTGTAATGGTGAAGTGGCAATTTGATACCACTGATTACAGGCACTACAGTAAAGTTGAATTAGTTGAAAAAAGTTATGTTAACAAGAAGTTTTGTCTCCAGCAATTCTACAGCTTAGCTAATAACACAATGTGACGTACAAGTTATAGAATAAATTATGTACTTTTATAGCCTTGAAAAAAAATCCCATTTTTTAAATTTTATAGGTATAATCAAGTTAAAGTAAAGAGAATTTCTTCTATAACAAAGTTATAGGCTACTGTAGTGCAGCTCAGGTTGAGATTGCAAAAAAAACATGAAAAGTTTGCTCAGAGAGAATTGAACTCGCGCCGTTACAAGCTTCATACACTTCAACCTAGCCAACCAACTAGACAACAAGACAAATTTAAGGCGAATATGTATTGTTTTTTCTTGCTCTTTTGACATTTGCCTATGGAATGGTCAACGTGCTTGCGCTTGTGCTAAGTGAGTGGGGGAGGATGGTATCAGCCTGTGAGTTGACTTGGAAGTTCCGA
>JAQFYP010001691.1:0-14682 GCA_034694865.1 Bilobella braunerae
AGTACTCCCAAGTACTTCATGAGAATTGAAACAGGCATAACGCACGTGAAGCTCACTGTGGCAAAACTCGCCTACTCTTTCTGGACAAGGCTTTTAGGTGCGAAAAAAGACAGCCTCCTGAACGCGGCGTATACGCAACTCCGTAAGGATGCAGCTCAAATGAAATCCGATACAGAGAACTGGTGTACACAGATGCGTGAACTGCTCTCTTCAGCTGGACTGCTTTGGATTTGGGACCTAAACAGCTACAACGTCGCCCAAAGAAACCAAAAGTTGTTTATGTCAAGAATGAGAGCGTCACTTGGAAACAGTGACATTGCTGCAGCTAAAAGGTCAACTACTATGGCCCACTATAACGACTTGATAAAGTCTGATTTTGGAGCCAAGTTCTACCTCAACACTTCTCTACCGAGATATGCGGTAAATCGGATTGCGCAAATACGCCTGTCAAGAAGTTTGCTACTGAACAACGGCGATTGGATAAATCTTGGGGAATTCTCCGACAAAAGATGCAAGTTCTGCGGTGAACCACTCTCACTAACTCACGTACTGGAGCATTGCGCAGCTAACGAACGAGAGCGAAATGCATTCTTACGTGCTGCCCAATCAAACGACGCTGAAGAAATCATTCGCCGGTATGCGAGCTCGCCGCAAACAACGGTGGAATACAAAGCCTTACATATATTCATGTGTAACACAATCTCTAAATATAAAAATAATCTATAGGAAATCTAAACCTCTAACAAACAAATAAGCTGGTTGGTAGCGGGTGTGCCACTTTAAATTGTATAGTATTTTAACCTTAAGTTTATTTTAGTCCAAGGTACTCTTAGTTTAAAATTTATAGTATATAACCTTAAGTTTATCTTTAGTTTATTTTAGTCCAAGATAGTCTTAGTTTATTTTAGTTCAAACTACTTATTTAAGAATACATACATTATACCGTGCTAAACGCAAGCAACTGGACATGGAGTGTCCAATTTTTTGCGTTGAGCACTGTGTAAATTATAAATTAGCTCAGAGTAATCTAAGCCTCACAAGAAAATCTTAGTAGGAAAAATCTTAGCTAACGAATATGAATGTGGCCGGGAGTGCCTTTTACTACTGCCTATACTTAATTTTATCTCAAACCTCAATGTAACCTTAAGAATCTCAGTCCTTGTTGACTAGGGCATTTGCCAATTGTCAAATAAATCAAATCATATTGTGTTCTCTCCTTTCGTTTGAGCTCAACCACACACTTTCAAGTTTACTAGTGCACAAAAAAGAAGCCATTAATCTTGACAACATTTGAAATTGGCTAAAAATAGGTAGTCAAGGTTGCCTCACACATACATGATTGCCTGCTAATGGCTAAGATACATCCCGCTCTTATTAGCCATATTACTGTTTTTTTTATAAAGGTTTAAACAAAAATAATTCTTGTACTATCTAAGCCTACTTCCAGGTTCACAACTTGGTGGCATAGGACATAATCAAAAATTTGCATAAAAATAAGGATACTGAGCAGTTTAGCATTAACATTTTTTTTTACTAAAGTTAGATTATAATTAGGTAGTCAAACCCCTCCTTGAACGGAGTATTTATATTTTAACAGTTTATTTAGGAGCGATGCCTATCTCTATTTGGTATTTTTGTGTGACCAAGAAGAGAACGACATTCTCCGGAATGCTCTCTTTACTTTCCAATTAATAAAAATGTACCTTTGAGAAAGTTGCACATGCGTATTCCTCTCCACTCGCTAAGATTGTAGCAAAAAAAATTTTTAGATGTAAAATCTAATCCCCCAACTACCCTCATTGTTTCGGTTTCTATTAATATAAATTCAGATATAAATCCACAATTACCTCGACACAATTGTCAACTAATTTGTTTTTTAAATTGATTATCTCAGTCGTCTGTTTAACATTTGAAAAAAGCAAGCTTCAAAATAGACGCAGACTGAAAGTTGTCAATTGAGTTGTATGGATTTGACTAACTGATTGTTTATTTCTAAGTTCTATCTCCCCCTTAAGTTGATTTTAGGAAACTTTTGCCCAACACAAATATGAAAGAGATATGTTTACCTCGACAAACTTATTTTATAAAAGGAAAGTTTTAAGAACAGTTATTGATTCCATCGATATTTAAAGAAATTTAACTCCTGCTAAAAAATCGGAAAATCGAAAATTTACTTATTAGAAATTAATTTTAATTTAGACCACTTTGGTTTTGTCATTTTGTTGAATACCTCATTTTGTTTGTAGAATTAAATTTATTTAAAAACGCCATCTATTGTTGTCTTTTTTTAACTACAGTTCTAAAATTATTAGAAAAGTCGACAAAAACGTTTTCCCTAAATTCCTTTCTTTCTCGATAGTTTATGTGTCGTTTTACGAGTTAGTCGAGCTTTAGCATTTCATAAGAGATGACCTCTCTTCCATTTCGCTCAAGTTTCGACTCCCTTTTCATTCAAAACTGATTAATTGAGTAGAATGAAAAGGGTTTAACCCCGCAAAATGGATTCATTTGACTTTTCGGCATCTCCATTTATTTAGACCCTTTTCTAAAACTGATTTTTAGTATACTCCTTCGAGAATTCATGCACATTTTATAAAGGAACTCATTTCTGTAGGCTTAATAATTGTCTTTTCTATAGACCATTTCCTGTGGAAAGTAGTCGCTTTACTGGTTGAATTTAAAATTCACTAGTCTTCCACATTAAACATAATCATATCATAATTTAAATATTTTGCAAAGATCTAAGTTTATGGTTAGTTAAAATTCATACTGACCCACGGCCTGTAGTCCAGGGGGTTAGGACACGTGTCCTAGCTTGGGTAGTTGCGGGGTCGATTCCCCGCAAGAGTGGAGCGAGCACAGAAAAAAGTGTTTGGTGTGTGTAGTGGTGAGTGGAGGCCTTTAGATGTTGCGGTTGTGGAGGAGCGTGCTTGAGTCGGTATGCGTAGTGCTGGGGTCGGTGGCTCATCGGTGGTCAGCGCCCACGGCCTCGGTATAGCAGAAAGCCCGTTGACTCACTCCTCAAAACAGCGTAGTCAACTCACAGGCCAAAACCACCCTCCCCCATTCACTAGCACAACCACGGGTGACCAGGCCAATTGGCGAATGACAAAGAATCCGGAAAAAAAATTCATATTATACGTCTTGAATCTGCTTCTACGTTCTGCAATTATTTTTGACCAATAAAAAGCTAATAAAAGTTACAAAAGTGAAAGAACGCTTGTTTTTTTAGTAGCATTATTTGAACAAATCTGGCTATTACATAGTTATTAAAAATATTACCTTCGCCTTAACATGTCATTCGACAGTTTGTTTGTCAATTTGGCTTAATACTAATTGTAAACGGTCAAATCTTAAAAAACTGACAAATAATAGGCAAGGCCTGCAATATTCAGAAAAATATCAAATTTGAATAAAGGAATGCATAATTTTAATTTTTTTTCTTTAGTCACAATTGCCCGCAAAATTTTAAAAAATTGATTTTCAACACTCGAATTGAATAGCTTATGGGTATTTACGCACGACTTTTCGAGTTTCCATTTTCTAAATTTGCTTCACATAACAATCTAGAAAATCCGAATTTCATCGAATTTTTACACCCTAATAATTACACTTAGAAATTGAAAACATAAATTACGTCTCAATTTTGATGTATATGTTAAAAAGTCAAATTACATTAAACTTTAAAGTATTTTAGCTATAATGTTATCAAAATTTTGGTGTGTATGTGTTTGATGTTTTCCACTCATTTGCCAAGCTAGCATGAGTGGGAAGTTATGTTTGCAGTAGACAGTACGACAGTACAAGTTTTGTGAAACAAATTAAGAAAATGGCGAAGGGGGGAGATGAACCTCGAAAAATTGTGGATGAATTAACATAAGCTTTCCAATTCGAAAGGTAGGAAATAATTTTTTTTAAATTTTGCGCGAAGTTTTGACAATAGAGTAAAATTAGAATTATGTATTCCATTATTCTCTAAAAACAAGTGTTTTGGCCAAACTTTGGATTTTTCAAAATTTTAAAAGTGTTGCCTACTACTTGTGAGAAGAACGACTTTACCTAATTTTAAATGCATGGATTGGTGAGATGTGGCTACAACTATTGTGAACTCTAATGGATTTGAATCAGTAAAGAGCGGATCTTTCAACTGGAAGCTGTAGTAGAGCATCTAAAACTAAATTACACTGAAAATCACAATCATAAAATTACCTAGTGCCCAATTACGGAACAATACTATAATTTTTTTTAATTTAAAAACAAATTTCAAAATTCATCGCCGCTACAGGTCAGTGGGAATGATGCGGAGTGAAACATTAAATTGAGCAGTGGCAAAACTCATTTTGGAAAAGGGACAATATTTTGAAGTAAAATAAACCCTATAAGATATAAGTTGTACCACTTATCGTAATTCTGAAAGTGTTTATAAACTATAAAAAAAAAACAAATTCGATGTTCATTTATATAAATCTCGGTATGTGTAATATGCTTTGTCATTTAGGTTATCATAGTTGCGTAGCCTTCTTTAATTTTAGGATTAAAGTTTGTTACAAATAAGTTCAATTGTGAGTGATTAGCGCTAGATTTGAGTCGTTTTTATTTTTCGGATAAGTCTAACAGGGCATAAAATTAAAAACAAAAAGTCGTGGCCCCAGGTTTAACATAAATTTTTGGAATTATAACCACATCCTTGCGTTTTACATACAGTGTCTTCTTCATTTCAAACGACACCTCCTAATTATCAAAGCTTGTTTATGCTGAAGCTAACGGGAGAAATTAGAAAAAAAAACGTAAAAAAAGACTAACAAACCTGTTTACTTAACACTACCTCTTTTTTCAAAAATCTCTTTTGGTTACTTTTTATGATGCATGGTTTAAGTAAAAGACATTGCATACTTTGCTACAATATAACCGGACAATTATGTGCCCAATTAAAATTTTTACTACTTTTTCAAAAGAACATTATAATTGTCAGCAAACTGACATTTATGAAAGTCTAGTTCAAAACTTCAAAAAAAAATCACAAATTGGTTTAGTTAAATAACTGAAAATTTAATGTTACGAATTGAGAATAAATATACATCAACATATACAACTTAAACGTTATACACATATCACAATAATTTTTTCTCATGAAACGGCTTAACGTCAATAAACTACTTTACTGCAATTCTTGTGATGAAACAAAAAAGCTAAATAAAATATAATGCCAAATAGTTAAGTGGATCATGAGCATTAAATACCATATCATAACTGAACTCTGATTTTAGTGTGTAGAATTCAAGAGAAAGTAGGCTCTTTGTTCGATTTCGAATTAAAACTATTAAATACTATTGAGGTTAATTTATACTAAAATGACAATAAACCAAGACACCGAATTTCCGTATGTCGCTGACGCTCGGAACTTTCATTTGCGTTTGTGACTCGTCGCAATGATTACCTTAGAGTTGCGGTTTCTGCTGGGGCTGTTTTGTGTGCCGCTTGTGCAGGGATTTATAATTACCCCGCATGGCGTATGTGATTCAGAATGCAATATTCTACGTGGTGAATTTCTAAATGGTACCTGCGCAGACATGATTGAAGGAAAACAAGTAAGTGATCAAATTTAACAAGGTTCAAATGTCCCTCGTATTATTACCCGCAAAAATTGCTTACTCAGTAATTTTTTAAGATAGAGTGAATTTTGTGTGTGCTAAAACTCTTGTCAAAACTGTTATTGCTCTTTTACAAGACTTACAGCTCTTGGTTTTATTATTTCAACATAGATCCGCTGCTACCGTGATGGCTACTCCTTTACTCCCACTTTTAACTATGCACATGCTTGCTTCGGTTGTGCGCTACGGAATACAGGAATTCAATGCGTACACTCGCGATTCGAAACAACTCATTGCTCCATTTATACGCAAGACTTTAGAGAGTACAATTACTTTTTGGTTGCAGGACCAGGTAATCGAACATAAATTTTATGATTCGTTATGCTTTGAAAATAAAATTACGTTCAATGTTTAGGTCTTTTGTTTCCTGTCATGAATGATTACGGAATCATAACGGGATGCTTAGGATATTCCACGCCAGGGTCGAGGGAACTTAAACCACACCCATGCGGAATTCATGTAGGATTAGACATAAACGGTTATCGTTGTCTTGACTGCGGGAAACGCAACGCTCAAACTGTCCTAACGACTTGCGGCACCGACCCAAACTTCAAAACCGAGTGCACTTTGTTTTTGGCTAATTACAAAATTCATGGGTATGTTAATTTTAAAAATTAAAATAATATTTGTAATACAAATGAAATCAAATGTCAAAATTTCGAAATCCAATTTTGTTTGGTTAGGATTTAAATTAAAACAAAAGAGATGGCAGGCACTTATTCACCAAGAAATTGTGTTTTTTGTTTTTATAAAGCACCACCATCCCTTACGTTTAGGTGACACCACGAGTAGATACATCTCTTCAAATTAGCGTGTTGAAATTGTTGCTAAATTTTTGTGTTACACATAAATTTGTTGCTTAGGTCTGAATTCAAATTTATATCTAGTTTTTTTAAACTAAACTTAAACTTAGATTAACTTTGAAAATAATTAATACAAAGTAATCAAAGTAATCAAAGTATATACAAGTTTATATTACAAAGTAATAAAACTTACTTTGAAAATAACTTAAATGTTAGTAACGTTGGTCAAAATGAATCAAATGTTACAGTTACAAAAACATTCATAAAAATAACATTCCCATAAATCATTTATTATGCTGTAACTCTGTAAAGACAATACTTGCACAGCGATCAGAACTGATTATGGAAATTTTTGGTTGTGCAAAAATGACTAGGAATTTTTTTGTTACCATATTTCAGACCGGTTCCACGGACACAACTATATCACCGTTTAGACAAGTACAAGAATTTTGTGCTTGAAATTCCACCACCGCAGGATCAAAATACAGCTCTAAATCCACAAAACTTTCAAAAAGATCCGCAAAACGAAAGTAAAGACAGCAGTTGTGTTAATGGAGATATCGTAATTACGAAGCCCCGTATCTTAATCTCGGAAGTGATTGCAGAGACTTCCGCTTTCAAATGCAATATGGGTCGAATGGCCAGTAGAATACTCCTTCTTGCCGAAACAGAAATAGTCGTGGATGAAGACATGATCCTTGGAGATGACAACGAAGGAGTACTGAAACAGTCGTTTACAAGATTAATAATGGCAAGCAAAAAAATTACAGTGACCGGGAACAGAAAAATTGTTTCGCTGGGCGCAGATGGAGTATTTCAAGAAACACGGCCCGACAAAGCACAAGGTTCTAATTCTGGATCTCTTTATATCATTGGATTATGCTGGGATATTCAAAGCTCCTTAGAAGTCTCAAGCAAAGCTGGCGATAGTCATTGCACCACTGACGTTAGATTTGGAGAAAATTATGCTCAACCCGATCAAGTTGTCAAAGAGCCAAACCTGAGAACACACGGAGTTTTTTTTCACCGGCCGAGACATGGTGATCAATTTTCATATGAATATTTGGGACACGTATTACGCGGAAGGTGGGGAAATTCAAATTATCCAAATTATGCCGCCAAATTTCGAGTTTACAATACTCTTGCACGACACAAATTATACCCAGGAAAAGCTGGTGCGGTTAAATTGTATGGAGAAAGCACTATCCTGCCAAAAGTTTCAATATCATACGGCAAGTCGCTTAAATGCGATGCTGTCAGCATAGACAACGTCGACATTCAGTTCCTTATTCCTGACTATTTTAATCAAACTCGGCCTACGTGGCAGGTTGTGGAGACGGAAGGAGAACGTGGATATGTTGAATATCAGAAATTGAAAAAAAGTCTAGTTGAACAACCGGAAATTCAACTTGGGTATGAAGACTTCAACATTTTAAAAAATTGGACTTACACTAAAAAAGTTGGCTGGAGTATTCAAGATGGAAATAACCTCATTGACCATGTCGCTTCCATTTGGGAAGCGAATGAAGACTTGGCAGCTTTAGACACCGCTCAGTCACTGTATGAGGAACTGTCGTATTTGATTAAAAACTCACTTTTATTCGATAAGCATATACTCATCAAGAGCGTCCACATTATTCTACTAAAATTGGAGAAGCTGAAAAATTCCGACGAGTTCTCCAAGTGGGTTTATGCTCTGGCAACAGCGCACCATATTAGACTCCAAAATGATGCCAGGCTCGTGGCACGTTTAAGTAGATTTATTGAACGTAAGCTACGTGCTCTGACAAAGTTATACACTGAACATTCCATTCAAGTAAAGACGAGAAAAATTGCTGCAGAAGACAAAAGTTTCAATGACGAAACTTTTGCGGAAGCAAGAGACTTGCTGGAAAACGATGTAAAGCCGGCGATTGACCAAATTCAACAAGACATTTGCAACAAGATGGAGGAGCAAGCCAAAGAACTTGAGAAACTTTTTGAAGATGACAGTCCAATATTCGCAACTTTAGAAACTACGAAAAAATTTGTTCTTGCTTTTGCGATTGAACAGACAACGTCCGTGATAGAATCTTACCTTTCTGAAGTTCTTGATGAAGTGCGTTTCCTCGCAAATGTATTTAACGATTTTACGTCGGAGGAGGCAGTTGAGCAACCCAGAGCTCTAAATGACAAAGCAGAAAATTTGGAAAACATTCATCGCTTTAAAACAGAGGAAAACATCAGTAGTGGAATTAACACAATTACTGCCTGGTTTGACCGAAGAAAAACAAGGCTTGTTGAAGCCACTGCGGAACATTTTGGACATGCCAATCGATCCAAAATTCAATGTTCTAAAAAGTTACCTTGATGCAAAATTGATAGAATTAAACTCGTCCTTACCAAGAGATGAGGAATTCAAGCTCTTACTGCAGATTGAACGTGACATTAAGACAGAGATAGAAAATTTAAAGTGCAACTTGTCTCTGCAAACAACCTCGGAAGATTACTTGTTGCTGACTTCGCCATTAAATATTGTTAGCTATGGCCTTCAAAAAACTAACAAATTCGTACAAAAAATATCTTCAGTGGGTCAACTTCTTGCTGACAGTGCGTTTGATAGGTTTCTCAAACAATCTTCTTCCACAACTAAACAAAGTCGGAATATGCAGCAAGTTAAAAGCGCACTTTTGATTGCAGACTCACCAATTTTCGACGAAATACAGACGTTAGCAGAAATCAACGAAAAAATTTTCATCATAATAGCACCAATGGCAGCTGAACCAGAAACCCTCGATTTCACCACATCAGAGCTTGACCAATCTTCATTTGCTAGGATTGATTTTCGTACATTGAAAATAGCAAGCAATATTAAAAACATTAGACATGAACTCCAGAAGGCGTCGACAGAATTTGAACTTGATCTGGATCACTTATTGGAAAATTTTGAAAATCTGTTTGGCTTTACGCGGAATATTTTTGCACGTATCAGCAGTTTAAACAACCAGAGATTTATTGCAACATATCTTGAGGACATTACGGAAACTAGAGCCCTTGAACGATCGATTTCTCCCGAATTTCAGAATCTGAGTGACACATTACTTCAATCTGTCATTGACTATGATGTAGCAACGGCAAAAAATGTCTTTAATCAGTGGGCATTTCCATTTGCAAGCATTTTTAGCAACCGGTTGCCAGAAGACCTCCTTGCAAATGGCTACTACGAAAACACAACTAAGTTCATTGGGGACGCTGTAAATAAGCTTACGGAAATCAGGGATGTTTTGGAGGATTACAAAAATACGGTGCATGAAGAGGTCGACACATTTCTTCAAACTGAGCATTTTGAGCTTAATGAACAACTGGGTACGCTTCCTTTCTTCACATGGAATTTCAAAAACCACGAAAGCTCGATACAAAATTTTCTGCTTGGGAAGTCGGTATTCTTTACTTCATACACTCAACCAGACAATTTTGACTATCCAGGATTTAAGGAGGCAATAAAATTTAATTCGATTGGGCTCAACATCAGAAACACTAAATTCTCAGAGAACCAAGATCGAATGAATGAGTTATTGAGAGCTTACAAAGTTGTAATGACGCATCTTGGTGATTCGTATTATATTTTCCAAGGAAAAACATACTTGTCAAGCGGCCCGCCGATAACTTTTGTTCGTAGCTATGACCCGGAATTTTCGTCACAAAATTTTGGAGCCATAAAAGTCAGCGAATCAGACGCAGTCCTTAGCCCCTTAGCGAACTGGAAGCTCTCTTTGCAAAGAAGAGATGGGACTCCAGTAGACCCTGAGCTGCAATCCCTTGGAATTGGATCAGATATCGAACTCATCGGAGATGGGACATTTCTTGGGGAGACACATGGAGAGAGATACAAAGATCCACTGGTGGACAATTATTATGATGTAATTTAGTGATGTTCAAAAATTATTTAGAAAATTTTCAATTTTAACATGATTTATCTTATTTTTTTCAGCCGATTGACGTTGTTACCACTCCAGATTTATCTCAATGCGAAACTGGTAACTTATAAATTCTAAATAAGAGTTTTGTAAAAGTAAGTGTTTAGTGTCCACATTTATATTGATTTGTCATATATGAAAATTACGACAAATATGATGCTAAAGTGTTTAAAGCAAACTTCTCTCGTAAGTGCAAAGCTAAGAGGATTTAGGAGACTGTAACGTATCGCCCAAATCATAAGTTACGTTTCGAGCAAATTAAACCTTGTTTGAGATACCTTGGAAAAGTAATATTTTTATGAGCCAAAACGCAACAATAGTGTTTAATCACTAAAACTTTTGCTAATATGCAAAAAAAAAAAAGTACACCATATAAATGGGCCATTTGTTTTACTTACGTTTAATACTAAAATTGTCATGATACTGGATGACAATGATGCGACAATGATATCAGTATTTAAGGGTGCATACGTTTTGTTGGTAAATATATTAGGGTGTTCATATCTTGGTAATTTGGAGTATTTTAGAGAGATATTAGTAGCCGGTGCCGCATAAAGTAATCCCAAAAAACTACGATAGAAAATGAATAGATAGAGCGATCGTAACTTTGGTCTAATTTGTTATCGTAGTCTAGCTTCAATGTTTATAGCAATCAATGAACACATCTCATCCCGTGACGGGTGCTTAAAAATGATCAAACAAGTCGGTCAAATATGGGCGTTTGTATCTTTAATGCCTAATCAGCCCGTTTTTGGTTTGAAAATTTTTCTAATTTCAAGGTTCTCCTATCCAGGACTCTTCACTTTATCCATGATCTTAATGAATTTTCTTGACAAACAATAACATATCCAAACCAAGATTTAAACAAATCTAAATAAAATATTAACTAATAAATAAAAACGGAAGCGTGCGTGACAAAAGGAGGGTAGTGGGTGGCGGGGAGTTTACATGTGAAGTTGTTGTAT
This sequence comes from Bilobella braunerae, assembly GCA_034694865.1. Taxonomy (NCBI): domain Eukaryota; kingdom Metazoa; phylum Arthropoda; class Collembola; order Poduromorpha; family Neanuridae; genus Bilobella; species Bilobella braunerae. Next base: position 11,376 of record JAQFYP010001691.1, read on the forward strand.
GAGCGATGGAGGGGAATACGCATGCGCAATTCTCAGTCAGAGGTTTTTTTTTAGAGTTGCAATTGAGACGTGGAGAAGGGAGGATCTCAAAAAAGATTTTCCTCCTTCCCCCACAAACAACAATATGCATATTCTTATTCCACTCCTGTCCATGGGACGGGATTCTATACTAGTGGACTATTAACTTTGAACTTTAATATTACAACAAATATTTGAATTATTCGATTTCAATTAAAAAGTTAGCACAATTTCAAAAAACTCCTTGCTGAAATTGACGCATTGTGCTTTCGGTGGATTGACATCATAATTCCAATTATTGTGTTGCAGGAATTACAGAAAACCTGGAATCCATTAAATTACCCGAAGAAAATCCAAACGAGAAATTGTTGAAACAAATTGGGGATAGTAAATTCTATTACTCGACCTTCAACGTAAGAAAACAGTTAACTTTTACACTTTTGCAAAACTCATGAGAGACTTAAAATATAAAATTGAATTAAAATTACGTAAAATTGCGTAGGCCTCTTGGGACGATTGGAATATGCGGTGCCAAGAGTTTGGAATGGAAGCGGCCATGCTCAGCCGGGAAGAAATTGATAATATGAATGATGAAGAATGCAGAACTGGGCTACCAGAATGTACGTAAAGTATACAAATGTTATCATAACAATGCATAAAACTATTCAACACCCTATGCAACGTACTCCAAAAACAGACTCTAGAATTTGATTTTATGAGTATTGAGGAAAACCTTTAAGTTAAAATGTGCTAAAATTTAGTATTTCAGCAATTTCACTTGGGTTTTAATTCTAGAAATAGAGTCGTTGAGAAAATGATAAAGTTCCAAACTCTTTACAAATATATATAAAAAAAAATATATACACTAGAGAATAGACACGTCCTAATTTGTTTGGAATGATATCTATGTTTCCGGTATTAGAGACTATTGAAATCATGAGTTTTGACATCACTCGCATTTCATCTAAAGGGCTTTCCTTGCCAGGTAATGGCGGATTTATCGATATAGCTAATTGTGCTAACTTTGAGAAAAATCAAGTACCCTTGAATGGCCCCTTTCAACATTACTGTACTGATTTTTAAATTTCAATGATCTTCTGGTTGAATAACACAGCTAAATCGAAAAATTAAAACTCGCTTCATTTTTGTAACAATCAAAACCCTCAAACAAATAAAATACCTCAAACGCCAAGGCTGAAAATGAAGCAAATAAAAACTATATATATATATTTTCTCTCTATTTTTCTCTCTATATTTTTTTAAGTGTTTGGAACATTTAATATTTGTATTTTAGCGTTTTCAATTTAGTTATTTTTTTTAATTTTATTAATAATGACTTAGAAAGGATGATAATGTAATAAGATTAAGAAATCTTGTCCGAATATTATCATAATGCAACAACTAAAATGTTGTTTAGAACAACGGTTTTGGCCAACAAATCATATTAATTGTGTGAAAGAGTTTAATTTAAAAAAAATAGATCCACAAGCATGGTTCTCTATTTTTGACAAATTATCTTTAGTAAATTATGAGTCAAACTCAAAGCTAATTTTACCCCAATTGACAAACTTTAATATGGCGGTTGAAGCAACTATGCTTACCAAACCGGGTCCCATTTGGTTACTCAAGGAAGACATATTCACTCTTACCAGAAAAATACCCACTTGCCCTCTTACTTCGTGTTTTCTAAAGTTTTGTTTTTCGATATTGCAATTGACGGTAAGATTTTAAAAAAAACTAACATAATGTAATTTTGTTTACAGTTGTGAAGACCTCATTTTGGGCCAGGTTTGACTTCTATAGTTATGTTCAGATTCGCTGTTCAAAACTTGATATATACTATGAAATTTGTGATGAGGAGCCTGAACAAAATTGCTACGAACGTCCATTTCTTTGCCAAAAAGAGTGATTGAACTCGAGGCACAATAAAGCGTTGTGAAGACCAATGTAAAGACAATTAATAATTAAAAATTGAAATAAAATCAATAACCGATTATGTGTGAAATATGCACACACAAAATATCTTCCGGAACTGAGTAATTGAAAAGCCACCATTGAGCACTGGAAAGGAACTTATTGACAAATGTTATTTGGTGAATTTAAATCTAAATTAAATTCCAGGCTAAAATTATTGGGCCAGTTTTTTGAGTCCGTCAATACAACACACAACATGCGCCCACACAGCATCTAACAATTACAAACTGCCAAAACGGCAAATGTTTACAGTATAAGTCACTCGTAATTTTAAAGGACTTACCAAACTGGTGAACCTAGATTACAAAATTGTGATTATTAATTAATAAATTATGACATCTTGTATCATAGTATAAATTTCTCAGAGTTTGGTGATTCAAAACTAGTTCCCTTCGAGTTAGATCTGTAAAAATAGTTATCAAACCATTTGTCAAGGTGTTATTCTTTTTCAATAAGATCGAATTAGATAACGGTCAATGTAAGTTAGCCTATCATCATCCTCTCATGACTTTATAAGTTAAATAATGATTTTCAACCTAGCTTTAATTAAATATTTGCATAATCTTGCATAAAAATACTAAAGAAAACCTAATTAGTTTAAATGTCGCTAGTTTGGGTCCTAGTTTGGGTAATTTCCAGAAATTGATGATGGGCCGAGGAACTTCTAGGGATTTGAGGGACTAACTTCTCATCACTATAAATAACCTTTCGTGCAGTTTTAATTCATAGGCATTAAGCTTGATTATAAGGTTATTTATTTAGCTACATTGAGATATTTCTTTCAGCAATGAACTTGATTGGATTTTTCTTTCCTTTTCGAGCGGTCTAGGATCTTCAATCAACATTAATTGAAACTACTCAAATCAACTAACTGTAATTCAATTAACCAATTGACACTGATTATCTCCAAGTTAAGCCCACGGTGAAACCGCACCTTCTAACGGTAATTTACCGTCAGTAACAGTCTATCCCCCATTATTGATCAATATCAAAGAACAAGAACAAGTTAACAAAAAGTCAAAAAGATATCAAAGCACCAGCGCCACATCCAGCACACAAAGTTCACACCACCTCAAACAGCTGACTCACAAAACAAGGGCCTTTAAGGCAAATTCCCAACGAGTATCATTGTTAGCAGTTTGCCGGCCCGGCATTTTATCGCGCAAAGTGCTTCTGCTTACTGGACTGTGACGTCGCGACGTCGTCACAATTGGCTTCACATACGAAACGTTATAGCAGATGCCGAGCAAAAGACTCGTGCAAGCTAAGTTAGGGTAATAGAGGAGAAAATGTCAAGGGACGGAGTAGCTCAAAT
>JAQFYP010001692.1:0-14679 GCA_034694865.1 Bilobella braunerae
GGTTAAAGGTTTCTATGGGAAAATGGCTCTAATCCGTTGATAGCAGCCTGTACGGGGAAACGTGTCTAACCCGTTGTTCACGGGTTGTACGGGGAAATGGCTCTAATCCATATTTTGCAGCCTGCAACGGGAAACGGCTCTAATCCGTTGTTAACGGCTTGTACGGGAAAATGTTTCTAATCCGTGGATAACAGTTTCTATCGGGATGGCTCTACTCCGTTGATTTCAGCCTGTACGGAGAAACTTGTCTAATCCGTTGTTCACGGTTTGTACGGGGAAATGACTCTAATCCAATAATTTCAGCCTGTACGGGAAAGTGGCTCTAATCCTTTGCTAACGGCTTGTACGGTGTGAAAATAGCTTTAATCCGTGGATGGCAGCTTGTACGGGGAAACGGCTCTAATCCGTTGATAGAAACCTGTACGGGGAAACGGCTCTTTCGCCTTGTTAACAGTTTCTACGAGGAAACGGCTCTAATCCGTTGTTAACGGCTTGCACGGGGAAATGCCTCTAATCCATTAATTTCAGCCTGCAACGGGAAACGGCTCTAATCCGTTGTTAACGACTTGTACGGGGAAACGGCTCTAATACGTTGTTAACGGCTTTTACGGGGAAATGGCTCTAATCCATTGATAGCAGCCTGTACGGGGAAACGGCTCTAATCTGTTGTTAACAGTTTCTACAGGGCAACAGCTCTAATCCTTTGTTAACGGCTTGTACGGAGAAACGGCTCTAACACGTTGTTTGCAGCCTGCACGGGGAAACGGCTCTAATTTTTCTTTTTGTGTTCTTTGACATTTCCACTAAGGGTTCGTCAACATGTGTGGGTACTGTGGGTACTGTGGGTACTGTGGGTTCCGGTCATGGTGGGGAGGCGGGTGGCTGTCGATCGAGGGGTTGGTAAGAAGCCTTGAGCAGTGAAACGGAAGGGCTTTCTGCTGGACGTTGAATGGGCTAGGGCCCTACCACTACTCCGCCTTTGGCAGAGATAGGAACAACCGTCTTACGCATACATGACCCCAGTCCACTCTCTGCAACTGCAACCCCAGGTCACAAGTGTGTCGTTTTCCGTTTCCATTACTGCAGATAAGTTAACTTGGTGTCAATTGTTTTAAAAAAAAGGGGAAAAAATAAGAGAAAAGTGACTGCGGAATTATGTTCTCTTAATCAACACATGTCAGTGGTGGGATAATTATTATTAAGTAAAGTTTCCTTGTAAAAAAAAAACTAACGCAAAACAATAATTTAACAATTGTATTTCGTTAGTTACTTGTTAGATATTATTACTATTGTAATAAAAGGCACTTCGTGACACATCCATGGTCAGGCTCAGGTTTCTACGTCACCAACTTTTGAATGGTGATTTTCTGACATAGGTTTTGTTGCTCATGGGTAGCGACACAAAGCTATACACCCGAGGAGCATGTGTTCGAATCCTTCCATAAGCCTAAATTTGTTTATACTTTTTATGTTGATTTTTTAATTTTAAATTCCCAATTAGTTATGATCAAACAACAATAGACTATTGAAAATGGAGGCTTACTATGACGTCCAATTTGCCAAAAACAATTCCTAATTAGTTAATTGTGATAAACAATTAACAGGAATTAAGTTTTGAGAGTTGTGTTAGCATATAATGAGGGGTAGTCATTGGTATTCTATAGCTAACAATGAATACTGAAAGGCTTAAATCAATTTCTAGTTTGGTTAATTGTATATATAAGTCTAATTTAAAAAAAATAGCTTTTCAAAAAAAATTAAATAGCAAAACCGTTATCTGACGTCAGCGCACATCCCTTCAAGTTTTCTAATATTCAGTTATGCATTCAGAAACAAAATAGAAATTACAAGGAAAGTATACTCCCGTCTTAGGACGTGTTCTTTTGCTAGTTATACATATAGTATATTAGCCCACCCTAAGACGGAAAACACAAAAAGTAACTTTTGCCACTTCCTAGTCCTAAAAATTGAATTTCAAGATTTTAATGATTGAAGTACATACATGATCATTGCCGATGACCACACGGTAGGTAAATTAGGTGAAGTTTAAAGTAGAAAAAAAAACAAATTATTACATTATGTACTGTAAAGTCGAATTAGTATAAAACCTTTTAAGGTTGAACAAAAGAATTAATTTTGGAACTCAATAATGTGCAAATGGATTACATCATGTATAATTACTAGTACAAGCACTATAATGCACTTTGTCATAAAAAATGGAAATGAAACCGAGAATTTAATTTACAATATCAGAAATCTAGATTGACAAGCTTTTATAATATTTTTTTTATTAAATACTACAGTACAGCAAATAAAAAAGTTTTGATATAGAATACACTAACCAGGAGTGCCTCTCTGGTGTATATTTTTGAGAAACTCGAATGTCTGACATTTAGTGATATAGTCATATTTTAATGATATATAATTACATTTTATTTGATGTAAGCTTACGATATTTGCACCTCTCTCAAGTTTTCCTCATTCATTTACTATTCAAAAGAATAAAACAAGAAAAAGACAAAAACCTGAGACTTTGTGAGCATATCTCACAAGAAATTAACAAAATTCTGTTTGACTATCTGCTTAGTTTGAGTAATTTTGAGTAGTGCGTAGACAAACTATAAATTGTTTTTAGTTATTAGTTCTTAGTTAGATTTAGTTATTAAATTAGTTTAGATTTCTCAAAAAAAAACACTTGAGAATAACCACTAGTTCGCGTCAATTTAAGACGTAGTTTATGACATTACAGTGCCGAAAGCGTAAATTAGAAGTTTATTATTCAAGCACAATAAGTACATCAAATTTGCTTAAGTATTCACTTACTGTTGGTCGAGGTTACTAACCTCAGGAAGGTTAATAATTATTTATAATTGCACATGGCATTCAGAAACAATTAAAACTGCAGGCTTAGATTTTTGTCAACAAGTATTAATTGGATAACATGGAATCATTTGCCTCTGCCATATACACAGCTCTTCCATATTTTATACAACTAGAAGCCGGAAATTTATTGGAAAATGACCGAAAATCGTTCCAAAATGAAGCTCAAGATCGCCAACAATACGACTTCATTATAGGTAACTATAATTTTTCCAAATGTATAATTGTATTGTACAAGATGTGTTAAGCACAATTGAACTCTATCTTTTGGTAAAAAGCTTATCAATACTTATACAGTATAACGTTGTTCAACAAATAATTTTACAATAGTCTACATCCTAGTAACCTAACCTAAATATGTGCATTATGACTGGACTAAAAGTTCTACACTTTTAACTAATTGTTGAGTTATTTGTGACCGATCACCACCTTATACAGCAAGCCCATTTCCCTAATTTCCATATTGAGCACTAAATTTATTATACATTTGTAATATTATGTCATTATAATATTATTTTATTATAATATATTAACAGTCGGAGGAGGAACAGCAGGCTGCGTGGTAGCAAATCGCCTCTCTCTCCATTTTTCAGTATTACTGCTGGAGGCTGGAGGCGATCCACCGTCTGCGACAACAGTTCCTTTATTTCGTGACGCTGTTACATTTTCTCCCCCAATCAACTACTTGTACTACACCGTTCCGCAAGAAGGAGCGTACAACAGGGTAATAATAGTTTTGTCATCATTAACACAGCTTTTTTCAAACTATAACCAATCGTGCCAAATTAGTTAAACTTCTGAAAGTTTAAATTATGGGTAAATTAACTTAATTTATCACGAATTCATTAATACATCATAATTTAAGTAGTACTCCATTCGTTGTTGCTAGAGAATGGAACAATCTGCGGGGAAGATGCTGGGTGGAAGTGGATCGCACAATTCTATGACTCATAATCGTGGAAATCCGTAAATCAATTCAAAAAATTGTTCTAATGCCATGATGCTGCTAATGTCATATAATATAATAATTGTATTATATATTTATAACTTTAGATTGGATTTTGATAACTTGGCAAAACTTCTCAACGATTCTAGTTGGAGGTACAGTTCCATGCTCAAATATTTTGTAAAGGCTGAAAAGTACAGAGGGATCTGGCCCCTGACAAGTAAGATTTATATAAATCCCAAATTTCTTGCAAATTGAAATTATTCAAATTTTATTCAATTGACATTTCCTTTATTGTATCGAACATATTTTTAATAAAACTTTATACGAAAAAGGCCAACATGGACGAAATGGACCATTTTCAATCGAAACAAAATTTGATCCACTAAATCGCATATGGAAGAAAGCAGGACGAGAGCTTGGATATAGCTACGCAGACCCAAACGGCCCTCAAACACCAAGTTTGAAAAAAATATATTTGATCATGTAGAAGTTCTAAGAAATCTATTACAACTGCTGAGCTGTGACATTGTGCACAAAATTTGACAAGTCCTCCACTTAAAATTTTCACCAAAAATGTTGCTAGATTAGCTGAATTTCAACTTTTCGAAATAGTTTTGGTAGAATCAACCCAACAGCTTATCATGACCCCAAACTTCAAATAAATTATTTTCACCAGAGTAACAAGATAGCTGCTTGACTAAAAAAATTTGTCTAAAATTGAAAAAATTCAACTTGAAGCAATAAAAAATCTATTTAGAATAGGAAAATTTTAACTTGTGTTAAAAAGTTTGCAAGGACAGGTAAATTTCAAGTTGTTGAAATTTACAAGAACAATGTTGAAAGCAATAGAAATTGTGAACTTTTTTTTTCTAAACTGCACCTTACATTTACAGGTTTCAGTCCAGCTGAAGTGATGATCCAACGCGGACGACGCGTAAGCACTTACACAGCATACCTTCAACCAATATTAAGCCGTAAGACGCTTACAGTTGTTCGATACGCAGACGTATATAAGATACTACTTTCAAAAAAAAGCGCCGTCGGCGTCAAGTATTTGCGTCATGGCCGTCGATTTGAAGCTCTTGCGTCAAAGGAAGTCATCCTCTGCGCCAGTGCCTACGGTACTCCACTCCTTCTATACAAGTCAGGAATTGGACCAACGAAAATGCTTCGGGCCGCCAAAATCAAACCGATCGTGAATTTGCCTGCAATTGGAGCAAACTTACGAAACCAGCTTATTTTGCCTGTTCCCGTTTCCGTCAACCCTGCTTACATTGCTAAAATTACAAAAAATATTACTGAGCAAGAATTTAAAAAATTCTTAAAACATAAACGAAGTTCAGCATTTTCCGACGTCAGGATGGGACCGCAAGCCTTTTTCGTATCAGAACTCGCAAAAGCTCGAAACGAATCGGATTGGCCTGATTATGCACTAATCAAAGTGCATAATGGCTCGTTCGCTGATCATGAAAACAAACTTTTCTTTAATGTATACATGGGAAGGACATTTGGGAAAAATTTTGGCAGTCTGAAACTAAATACTTCGGCGTATTTGCTGGGTGAACGGGACAATGTGAAACTGGCAATTATTGACTACAAAGTTTTTAAAAACAAGAACGAAATGAAGGGATTTCAAGAAGGTAAAATTAACAAGGGAAAAACTTTATATTCAATATGCGCTGAATAAAATTGTTCAAGAATTCCAAGTCTGCTTTTGAAACTAAATGTATAACTTTAAATATTTTTTTTTTGTTTTAGGTGTTAGGCAATTGCAAAGAATCGTCAAAACAAAAGCTTTTAAACGTATTGGAGCTAGGTTGTCTGCTGATGCTCAGTGTGGTCTTAAGCATAAAATCACAAGTCAATTATACTGGAAGTGTTACTTTAAACAATACGTAACTCCAATACATCACGGATCAGGAACATGTTCCATGGGTCGTGATGGAGATATTAAAAAATCTGTAGTCGATACAAAGTTTCGGTAAGTTGGAAATGAGTAACTTGTATTAAATATTAGGTATGCAATGTGTTTGAGAAAAAAATTTGTGTATTGCAGCGTCCATGCAGTGGGAAATCTTCGCATTGTGGATGCATCAGCTATACCTCGACTAGTAAATTCGCATGTTAACAGCGGATTCGTTGCTATTGCCGAAAAGGCTTCGGAAAATATTATCAGCGACTACACTAATTTATTAAAGTGATTTCTGACGCTACCTGTAAAATATATTGACGTATTAACTTAATTAAGTCTCTTATACGATTAAATTTGCTCACACAGTATGTAGTAATAATAGTTCAAATTTTATTATCTTAAAATTGGCAAAAGCAAGGGAAACTTAACATTAGATTAAACAAAATACTTCTAGTAATAGATTTAACCGTGGCAAATAAACTACAATAAAGAAATCTCGTTGTTACGAGACCAATTATTTTTACATTTAAACTTTTTCCCCAATTTCAATTTTAACAATTTTAACCTATTTTACTAAATATTTTACTGATAATCAAACGGATGCATAATGTTATGTTGTTGATCTTGTACTCGCAATATGTCAAATAAATATTTTATTTATGACATTATGAGTTATGATTATACCGAGTATTATTTTAAAAACATATAATTGCGCAGGCTGGCGTAGTTAGTAGTTAATACTTTTTTCCACAAAAAACTTTTATAATAGATCAAATTAAAGAAAAAGGACCATAACAGTCGTTCAATTTCAGGAGGTAGGATGGTTGTTTCCCCTAAATAACCCCCAATAGTAATTTCTACGGAGGTTTGACGTGCAAGATTGGAAAAAGTTATCCGCGAAAATCTCCGTGCAAGTGTTTTGTTCAAAATCATTCATTTAACATGCCGCAATAACACAAAAACACTTTTGTGGTTTCACAGAAGCTCGTTCAATATGTAAAACTTTGCATTAGTTTATAGTTGTATGTAAGTGCATTCAGGGCAGTGATTAAACGCTAGAACAATAAAAAGAAACACTAAAACACGGTTTTTTAATAAATACATACGACAGAATCTGCAACTCTAACGTTTTGCTTTGAACTCGTGTCTTGCCATCACGTACTCAGCGATAAACATAATTGTTGAAATTCCAAGCCCTCCAATCAGCATCCAAAAGCCAACTTGCAAATTCTTATTGAGCGATAACTACTGTGGTTGATAGCAATCTTTACAAATGGCCCAGCGGCCTCTCAGTTGCCTATTTTCTTACGATATTCCCCACAGATAATTGAATATTCCAGCGGTCATTACCCTCTGACCATACTTGTATAAGGTAGGAGCATAAAGGCCGTGAAATGTGCAGCCATATCTTGTAGTCAACCTTTGTGTTCCTCGAACATATGTTGGCGTACCTTGACGTTTGGTATATGCATTGAAAAATGTTATTTACTTATCCTCATCTACAATTCCGGCACGTGTGCAACCCAGCTGGAGTACCACTGGATTTCTGTGTTTCATATCATGACACACAGATTTGGTAATCCGACTACGCGAATGTAATATAATCAGTATAGAATACTTTTTTTTTAAATAAAGAAAAGGCAGTTGTATAATTAATAGTAACTCCGAGCATGCGCCTTACATCAGGTGAATCCAATTTTTGTAATAAAATTGGCGCCAATTTCTGAAACGTCTTAGAATTTGTTGTCTTTTTCAGAATCCTTTTGGATATTTCAAAGTGGTCGTAACACAAGGTGTCATGGTCTAGATTTAGAAACGATGTTATACATATTTTCACCAGGCAGGTCAAGGACATCCATAATTTCCTCTCGAACTATGAATGTGATGCCGCTCATTTCGTTGAATAAGTCAAACTTGTAGTATCCCGTACCAGGCGTCGTTAATGAATATAATATACTCGTAAATATAGTCGTTAATATTATACTAGCAGCGCTAAACCGTTTCGCGGCACCTGCTTGCTAGCAGTTTCCTGCAGTAACAACAGCACTATGGTCGCTATAAATGACAAACCCCAGAATCTGGAGCTATTCATGCTATTAAAAAAAATAACTTTAGGGTAAAAAAGCGTATCGGATATTTCCGTCGAGCATTTCCGGGTGGATGACGTGGCCGCATAAACAACAACCAAGATTGTTTTCCGTGGAAAGCATCTTCATGTACTCTATGATAGGACAAATTAAGTTTAAACTCAAAAACATTAAAACAAACCTAACGTAAACCCAATATTTGACTTTTGATTCTGAAAATCAAAGAATAGGTTCCGACTGGTGTTTGAGCTGAACCAACTTTTTCTTATTAAATACTTAAAAGATAGAGGTCTTACTGGCTAAATAATAAATCTTGAAAGTATCCAAATTTACATTTGTGACATTTGACATTGGGAACACCGGAAGTTATTTCTGGTTTCTGGCTGGAGTTCAACCCAACTTTACCCCAGGTACCAACCAACCTTATTTTGAAACAGTGTAACCTGTAGTTCTGAAAAAAAATGAGAAGATGATGTACGTTGAAAGTATATAAATTGAACGTTTCAATTGACTTTGGACCCTGGATACACGTAATTGTTAAGTTAAGCTAAGTTAACGGAACTCTGACTTGCAGCAACTTATTTTTTATCAATACATTTCAAATAAATTTTCATAAAACGGGGTTGTGAATAAAAGACAAATATTAAATTACAAACCAATATTAATAATTTGTACTAAAAAATCCAAGCTTAATGGCAAACAACAGCTTAGCTTCAAATATTTACATCGTTTTTTTGTAAATTATAGGAAGTGCATGCTACTGTTCCTTAAACTATTCTAAATATTTTCACACAGGCCCAAGACGCGTAGTCCGCGGAGCTAGGACCCTTGTCCTAGCTTGGGTAGGTGCCGAAATCGAATCTCGGCAGCCGCACAAAAAGTGAGTAGTGTGGTAGTGGTGAGTAGAAGCGTGCAGTAGTTGCGGTTGTGGAGGGTGTGCTTGAGCCGGTATGCGTAGGACCGTGTTCGGCCTCTGCCTAAGCAAGAGGCTCCTCGGTGGTCAACATCACGTCCACAGTTTAGCAGAAAGCCCTTCGCCTCACACCTTCAGAGCTTCCTCGTCAACTCACACGCCATACCATCCTCCCTCACTCACTTGTACAAGGAATCATACGCTGAGCATATGTTTACCAGGCCATAGGCGAATGTCAAATAGCATAAAATATATATATATATATATATATATATACCTTTTCACACAATGAGCGCAATTTCTTCAGCGATGTTCGTGTTGCAGTAGGTTCGGTGTAAGCTGATGTGTACAATATATACACATTACTTCGTTACTTCAGGATCATAGTTGTGCTAAATCTATTTTAAGACATCGAAATCATTTTAGTTAAAATAAGTTTCGGGGCTCAAATACAAATAAATGCCAAAATAACATTGAATTTTCCTATTATGGCATATAGTAAATATTGGCATAATATTCCTATCTGTTCTACCATGAAACACGTAGCGGAAAATACAAGTCCTGTAACCAGTATCCAAACCCAACCTGCGAATTTTTATCCAGTGTCAACTTCTGCGGCTTATGACAGTCCTTGCAAAGAGCCCACCGGTCCCTTAATCGCCTTTCTTCAAACGCAACACCCCACAGATAGTTGAAAATCCCGGCAGCCATAACCCTCTGACTATACTTGTAGAAAGTGGGAGCATAAAGCCGTGAAAAGAGTATCCATATCTTGTAGTCAACATTTGCATACTCGTTGAACAATGTTATCCCTGTATCCTCATCCACAATTGCGGCGCGCTTGTAACCTAGCTGGAGGAGCACTGGATATCTGCTCCTGATATCATGGCGCATAGATACAAATACTGATTCTGTAAAAAGTCTTCGCAAATGAAATGGAATTAGTGCCGCATACTTTACTCGATTTTGGATATTTGGATATTTTGGACCTGTACAACTAATAGCTGCCCGGAGCATGAACCTCACAGCAGATTAATTCAATTTTTGTAATAAAATTGGCACCAGTCTTTAAAACGTCTTAAAATTTGTCGTTTTCTTTAGAATTTGTGTAGGAAGCTTCAAGTCGCCGATACACAGAACCTCCCAAGCTGGTATATAATCTATCTTTAGAAATGGTAGGGTATTGTTATACGGATTTTCACCAGGTAAGTCAAGTACATCTGTGAACTCCTCCCGAGCTATGAACGGAAATCGGTTTGTTTCGTTGAATAGCTCAAAGATGTGGGATCCCGTACCAGGGGTAGTTAATTCAGAGGTCATTAACCCTTTGTCGGCTTGGACTACAACGACCGTTGCAACGGTCCAAACAAGCAGCATAAATTTGTACGACCCCAAGGTATCTGAAAAGTGCCACTTTGGCAATATATCTGAAAATTCTAGCAGCTACGATATATTGTACTTTACTAGTTTCATATACAAAGCTATCGTCTTATATACTTCAACTACCCGCCTTTCTCACATTGCTATAAATGCTAAGCTAAGCATTATAGCAATTGGAACAATTAACGCAATTGTAAAAATAAATATCCACGTTGTCCTATCGTGTGGTTGAGATAAGAACCCAAGTGACAGATATCGACTGGATCCGTCGCAGGTTGCAAATGCAAATGAAGGTTCCAGGATGGTAAATACGAAGGATGTGTGACTGTGCAACAATTTATTTGGGTTGTATGACACCAATTATGGAATGGCATTCAACCCAACATACCTAAGCTTATCGATATATCTCCCGCTGACCGCCTCCCCAAACAAATACTGTTCTGGTGCAATGTATCGAGATCCTGAGCGTCGCTCAAGCTCTTTGTGTAACAAACCAGTATATTTAAATTGCAAGAACTTTGCATAGTTTTCGTTTAGTTGACTTTGTGATTCCCCGGTCCGTAAACTAGTGATATACCCATGCTGCGCGACTTCTGTTGCTATGGAAACGTTGAGACGTTTTGTATATCTACCTCTATCAACCAATCCTTCGAGTAGTTGGAGGTTAATGCTCAAGTTTTTTGGATAAACTCGAACCAACAAGTACGCTGCTGCATACACTTGCATCGAGTTCAAAAGTTTTGGTAAATAATAGGTTAATGTAGACGTTAAATAGTATAAACGGCTTATATGAAACAAGATGAAAGTAGTGAGGTGAACAAAGTGTGGTACGCTTATCATAGAGTGTGTTTTTGGTAGCACTTGTTATATACTCGTAGAAAACTAACTGCGAATTTATGATGGTATCTGCAACTGACTTTGGTAAGTTTACAATGTTGCATAGCAGTTCAATTGTTGATTTTTAATGAGTTGAGAGTACTTAAGCATAACTTCTGTGGTGACGGGCATGGATCGAAGTATCACTGGAATTAGTATTAATTGATGTTGTATTAGATAGTTTGAGTGTGGAGCAAATATGTTGACAATGCATGAATTGTAGTTGCTAATGAATGATGACAATTGCATGTTTTGGCCTATTGCAGGGAATGTGCAATGTATCAAGATCAAAAAATTTGTAAATTTTATTATCTTAGTTTTCAAAAATCAGGAGTATTTTGCTAGCCGAAGGAAATCGAGTAGCGAAGTTGATGTTGTTGCGTGTTCACGGCGTCTTTTGATATAACAAACAAACAAATAAAATAATTGCGCCAATTTATTATAAAAAGTAGTTAGGCAATATAAACTCGGTTTTTAAACTAAAAGCTCCTCTTGTTGTATAACCATTGCGTGACATCTGCAGCTCCTTAAATTTTTAGAGAATGGCAGAAAGTTTATAGGGTAACACAATCATCCCAAATGCCAAAGCAAAAGAGTATGGATTGAGATCATGTTGGGTAATAAGGGTCTATTTTCCCGCAGTAACGCGAGCAACTCTACCTTTTGCCTTGCCTGGGTGCGATTCCCGGTATGTTCCTTTTTCCGCTTACCCCTCTTATGAGACATATGTCAGCATTTTGTTGAAAATTCTGGGATTAGCCAGATACTTAGCCAACTAAATAGAAAATTACCAAAAAATGGCTTGTCTTAATAACCTAATTGTAAATTATCAGTGTATAATTGAGTCAATAAATTATTAAAACAAAAAAAACTAGCTAACCGCTATAAAAAATTATAGTAAAAAACTAGCCAAATAAGCCTGTCTTTGGTCAAGTGAGCAAATAAATTAAAGTAAGAATAAAAGCACGCACTGAAACTACTTTTTAAAAAAAAATTAAGATATTAAATTGAGAACGGGTCTCTAATAAAAGATTTACGGTAAAAATCGTATGTCATTATATAGGTGCCCGGTCTCTAATATGAAATTTACGGTAAAAATTGTATGTCATTAAATAGGTGCCGGGCCTTTAATATGTGACTTACGGTAAAAATGGTATGCCAATAAATAGGTGCCTGGTCTCTAATATGAGATTTACAGTAAACATGGTATGTCATTAAATAGGTGTCGGGTTTCTACTATAAAATTTACGGTGAAAATGGTTTGTCATGAAACAGGTGCAGGGTCTCTAATATGAGATTTACGGTAAAAGTGGTTGTCATTAAATAGGTGCCGGGTCTCTAATATAAGATTTACGATAAAAATGGTATCAAAAATCATCTAACTGTAATAATTCTCAATTTATATCACTGTTATAATGTTATAATTGTAGTAGATGTTAAATGCAATGAGGGTAGGTTTGTGCATTTCTTACATCGCATGTGTACTATTGGGTAGTTGAGGAAGGAAAAAAAGCAAACTCAAGCTCAAGTTTACGGTAAAAAAAAATTGGGAAAGGAAGAGAGAAAAATTTAATCTCGCCGCGTCGTAGGCAAAAAACTGTTTTTTGCTCCAAGCATCTCACTTTCCTGTAGCATGATGCTTTTGTCAAACTACTGTATGGGGCGGTAGAGTGCTATGAAATTTGAAATTATAGTAATTCGTCGTTCGAGGCGTTGATTTTACCGAGGCACATGGTTCGACTTATAGAGGTTGCGCAAATTGACCTATCTACCTATCTCACGACTTAAAAATAACTCGATAGGTAAAGCTTCGCCGATAAGTCACAAGTTGGAGATAGGTGACCTAATGAAAAGCCCTCTTTAGGTCAGACGTATCCTCCACGCCCTATCGCAGAATGACCCAAGGTTGGTACAATAAAATGGCGTAAATTAAAATATTCAGTTCAAGCGTTCTAAATAGTAGTAATACAATTAAATTAGAATTCTGACCGCTCACTGCAGCCGCTTCATGCACGGCCCCCAACTACGCTACAAATTCAAAACTTTTTAAAAGTTGGTGAATGTGTCAATTAACATTCGTAACCGCTCGCTACAGCCGCTACATGCATGGCCTCCAACTACGCTACAAAGCCAAAAAAAAATTAATTGGGGAAAACATGCTAATTAATATAACTAACATTGAATTAGTACTAAATAACGTGTTTGACCGCTTACTGTAGCTGCTGCATGCACCGCCCCCAACTACGCTGGAAATTCGTAAAGTTGGGGAAATTTTAATTAAAATCAGTAACATTGAATTAAAATGAAATGACGTATTTGACCGTTCGCTGACAGCATATGCAAAATTTACACTACAAAATCCAGATTTGTAAATTCTCAAATTTTCTGCGTTTGAATTATGCATGTAAGTGTAAAAGCTGTAGCTAGCGGTCAAAACGTCATTTTTCGTTGCTATAATTTCACTACTGCTAAATATTACTTTTCGCCAATTTTCTAAAATTTCAAAATTTCTTGAATTTGTAGCGTAGTTGGAGGCTATGCATACAGCGGCTGTAGTGAGCTGTCAAACAGGTTATTTAACGCTAATTCAGTGCTACTAATTTTAATCAACACCTCCAATTTTAAAAACAATTGAATTTGTAGCGTAGTTGGGGGCCGTGCATGCAGCGGCTGCAGCGAGCGGCCAGACTCAATGTTATCACCACTATTTAACGCGTTTTCTAATTTTTTTGAATTTTTCGAAAACTTCCTACTTCCTCGTTAGGTTTGAAAAGATAGGTTTTTCAATAGGTCAGACGTGTTTGCAAGCGCAAACTGGTCATACCGAAACTTAAACCTATCCCTAACTCGAGATAGGTTTAGGGGATAAGTTTTGAGATAGGTAAATCTGCACAACCTCTCTATGTGACAAAGCCGGTTGTCTTTATGTGAGTTGTGCTGTGTTTTGTTTTATTATTCTGCTTTGAACGGTGAATTTGGATGAAACTAGTGCTCACTAAAACCATTTTATGAATTCAGATTACCGTAGTGGCAATATGGTTGAAGTTATAAATGTATAGAATACTTTGCCGCCATTATGGGAAATGCATGTTAACAAAATTCAAAAAAGTAACTTTAATATATTACAAAAAAAAATCATTTCGAACGCAAATGACGGCATAAAACAACTTTTAAGCCACGTCTAGCTTAGCGCATTCTTCGCAGCTTTCGAACTGTTAGATACCAATGGCGCCAGTCATGATGTCAGTTTTAGTTCCGATGCTTTTCCGTGCTTTGCGGAGACGTAAAGTTTGGTGGGTGGTGACTTAGTTTTAAAAGTGGAGAAAAGAGAAAAGGCAATTGCAAAGTCTTTTTTCTTCCTCAATGACGCAGACGTCCTGTTTGTAATTTTGGCATGTTAATAAATTGTACAACTTATATTTGTATTTAAAACGTGCGTTTATTTTATAAGGTTTTTAGGTCCTTTTTACGTCTTAACAAGAATAAAAATTATATTCCTCACGCTTCCATTTCCAACATGTTGACCAGATATCTTAGCGTTAATTTGTTAAGCAACTGATAATATACTTGATATGGAGTTCGATTCTGTCTGTGAAAGAGAGCACACGTCTACTAAAGGCTCCTCAGTCAAAAGCAATTAGTCAATAGAAAAAATGCGCAGCATAATCTGTAGTCTCCAAAA
>JAQFYP010001693.1:0-14677 GCA_034694865.1 Bilobella braunerae
TACGGGGGTCGGCTGGAAAGTGGGCGGAGCTAACGGGGGCGAGGGGGTTGGGTGCCAGGCCGGTTTATCATAGGATTCTGTCCTCCAACCCACCACTAACATGTTCTTCTTCTTCCGAACTCTGGCATTGTTAATAACATGAACAGATTCAAACAGTGGACAGATTTGAAGAATGTTTTTCAATAAATATTGAGCTTTCATGAAGGCGTCCGATTTATTTGGGACAAGCACACCTTGCACAATTATGGATCTACGACGCTTTTCTATGGATTTTATTTCAGAATAAGTTTCCAATTTTTTTTGGAACACAGTCAAGTTCGAATTTTAGAAAATTGAATTCAGTTACACAATCATTGAGAGTGAAACTGTCACTTTTGACAATTTCTAATAAACTTTTAAGACAATAGACTGCACTTTGTTTTTTTTTGTTCATACAACATTGTGTGCTTTGATACTATGTATCACGCGCAAAACTCCTCTAGTCAAAAACAAGTAGTATCAACATTAGTAGCACCAGAAATGAGTGATTGTAGTTGTAATTAGAGCTTCTGAATAACTTTAACTTTTTCAAAATTAATTGACTCAAGGACTTATGTTTTTTTCAAAATTTTAGTGGTACTCCTATTTCTACAGTTTTTATACGTTTGGCAACTTTACAGTTAGAAAACGACAAAATCCAATTATATTTACAATTTTTACTATAAGGCACCATAACAAGGGCAATTTACGTCTTTGTTTATGATTTATAGATAAATCTAAAATGTTCTATTACGAGGAAAAAAATTGAGCAAATTAATTGTTTCCTAGATGCAGTTGTTTTAGGAGGGAGTGGTAGGCCGGTTGAATAAGATTTGCTCTTCTTGATCCCTGGAAATATACCATTTTTAAATAACTATGATCTCATCCTTTCTAAGTTTTACATAATGTTAACTTTACTGTATACAAAATAGCAAGTTGGCTTGTTAGGATAATTATTGACTTAAGCTATACGTTAGCTGTTACGTTATTTTGTAAAATTTTACTCTGCTTGGTTCTTATACTAACAGAATAATATGATTGATTGACTTTATTAATACGCGGTCACTCGTCAATTGAGAGGTAATAAACCATGTTACTTCATAAATTTTACATTTACAACATTGGAACAAAATCTACTGGAGTTCGAGATGATATGTAACAAAACAAAATTATATACTAGAGATTTGAATAAGATTTCAGATACTTAAATCTAAACAGCTCATAACTGAAAGTAATTTATACCTAACTGGAACTTAAGGATTTGCTATAAATTTTGAAATTTAATTCACTCTGATTAAAATCAGATTTTAATTACAAATAAGCGCTGAGGTGTTGTCTTGATGCACCACCACCTGTGTGTCAAACCAGCGCCTCAACACCTCAGTTTTTACAAAAAATGGTGAGGCGCTGTCTTGACGATACTTAACATGTAAAACAAGGCGCTTAAAATAGGTGCTGTCTTCACACACCGGTGGTTGTGTGTAAAGCCAGCGACTCACCGCCTCGCCTTTTCCGAAAAATTGTGAGGCGCTGAGGCGCTCGCTTGACGGTTTGTTTTACTTAACATGGGAGTGAGGCGCTGGCTTGACACACCTTTATATAAGTAGAGTTCCAATTTTTCGACAAATGCTCTTTTTCCCTTTACTAATTGTCCGCTCTAGCATGGCTTGTTGGGCTAACAATTCTATTCTATTTTAAATCTCACTCTAAAACCATGTATAATAATAATGTAAATCAATGTTGCTTTTTCTATTAATATTTATTCTACAAGATTAATACACCACTCGGAGAAAAACGGGTCACAACTTGGGATGGGTGTCACGTGAGTGCGTGACTGGCTACACAATGACCATTTTGTTATTGTCGTTTTTGTCTCGAACAAATGCAAATACTCCCAGGCTACTAGCTGTCGCCCTGACGACATCCGCCTTAAGTTCAGCGGTGGCCGCTTTGTCTTTCGATATTATCTTCCATAGTTCATCAATAAGTCTTTTACCCTTGTACTCAATGTCGAGGACCAACGCGATGGGAATCATCGGGAAATTCACGCTGTTGACCAACTCTTTGTGCCAGACACAGGAGAGGATAAAATTGACTGGATACCAAAATTGGTCGTGGATAGTCCAGTTACCCTGTTCGTTCATTCCACTCGGAGTATCATTGCTAATTACAAGAATGGCTCCTTTGTCTTGCAGCCCCAGAATTCCAGTTGCCATGATTCGTATCTGAGCCCTTGGGATAGCGATGAGGAGCTGATTGTCACCGTCGACTGTTTTGACTTCGCTTTCCATAATAGTGTCAACAACTTTCCTTATCTTGGTGTTCTTCCTATACACAATAACGCAGATACAAACATATAAAAGGGAAAACTTGGTTGTGGTCGAGAATTTTTGTATCATGACCTTGAAATATATCACCCTTTGAAAAGCATTGCATCCGGGCCTAGTTGTCCTGTGGTTAAGCCATCATGCTTCTCCTCAGGCAACATGGGATCACGTACTGGCAGGGTCAAGAAAAATAAAATGTCATGGAGGCTAGCTCTCACCGCAGCAGCCTCCGGATATGAGTATAAAAAATGATCCGCTGGCGTTATCACCCCAAGAAAAAGATAATGTCTTGGAGCGAATTTGCATAAGGCATGATTAGAAGCTCCGTCGAGGAATCTTCCGCACCTGCCCTCTGCTAAAAGCACTATCGTTGGTGAGATAAAAATTCCAGCAAGCATTCTGCATGGAGTTCTCACCAACGCTCAGTGCCAATGTAAGACACAGAAAGACAGTGTTTGCCGTCAGAACAGAGGTTGCGAGAGTGCGAAATAGACCATTCTAGCGTCTGCTAGCCTGGACTATCCGAAAGGTTATCCCTCGCTTAAATATACTTACAAGCATTTGCATACTCTTTGCTTGAGCTAATACGCTATTGGTTTCTTCTTATTTACGGGCATTCTCAAGTTCGAGTTGATCAATGATGGCAATTTCGTTGATTCTAATTGAAAATAAAAAATCAGTGAATTGTTTACTTCCTCAGAGTAAGTAAAGTAAATATGTTATTAAAATCTAAAACCTATATTCAATTTACATTATACGAAAAATCCACCGAACGTTCTGCTACATATGGGTAGAACGTAGAGTTGTTGTTTATTTCATATTTCAAATTCTTCCCTAATCTTCAATTTGCACCTACTTAAGGGTAAATCAGTCTAGTTTTTGTAATTTTTCAAAGTAAACAAGCAAACCGGCATCCCACACCGCTTGTGGGTTGATTGCTAAACCCCTAAACTTAATCCAACTCGCCGAGTGAGAACGGGGCGTTTGGCTTTGTACCGTCGTACTTTATGCACTAACACTTACAGTAGATCTTCAAACTCAGCCGTTGTGATAGTAGCAGTCTCGTCAACTTCGGTGTGCAACTTGTTGATGATCTTCTTCTGAGCGTCAAACTGATCGTCGTTCATGGCGGTTTTCCCAAAGTTCTCATAATCATGTTTTGTCTTTAATGTTGAACCTTCTTCTGTAACAGGGCGGATTTGGAGCACATCGACTTCAATTCTTGTGGCATGCTTCGCTCCAGCGTCGATCAACGTCTTCACCGCATTCTTGAAGGCTTTGTATTCCTCAACAGCAAAATCTTTGTTAGCGTAGTTGAGGGTGTAGACCACAATAATTTTGGAGGGTTTCCAGTCTATTCTTAGCTGAATATTTTCTAGTCTCTCCGCCTCTCCGTAAATGTAGCTGCATGTGTTACCTCCCGTTGTTGCAACTATGAGCTCGATGTCACCAGCGGGGCCAAAAACTTTATTTAATTTGTTGTAAATGAACGCAAGGGCCCTGTTAATGGCGTTTCCTTCGTCTCTCCACTTTTGGAGGTAGTCTGCTTTATTGTAGCCCGCTGCGACGTACACATCGCTCGCCATGGTGTTTGTTATGTAGGAGTAGATTTTGGCGTTTGAAGGTACTACGCTGAGGGCGAAGTAGATACTGAAACAAGCAAGGGCTTTGAAGGGAACCATTGCGATAATACAGAGGGTGAAGTAGCTATGAGTGAATCAAGGCGGTGGTACACAACGTTGTGAAGAATGGTAGCAAATTTCAAACCTATTTGTAGTAAAGGTTACGATGCGGATTGTGTCAGAGAGAGGTGTACTTGCAGTCAACTTTTTCTTTGGGAACCTGAGCCGAACGTAAACTTCATTTTCAAGACAAGGTAAAGAAGCACTATTTGACATTCCTCCACATCGGCTGGTCAATATGTAAGGGAGGTGGTAGGAATGTGGGTTTGAAGGACTCCATTAGCGTACAGGTATGCAAATGAGGGTAGTCTTCTGAATTCTAACAAGGCTGCTGGGAAACTGTTTTTGGATCATTTCCATATCTTCTGACCGTGTATTCTAATTACGAAAATTTGGGCAAACGAGTTATTGTTCTTCTAAGCTGTGGCAGATTTAAAACAAAACATTAAACGAAATACTTAAAAACGTTTTTAGTTGAACTTTTTGCCACAATTTCAGTGAAATTCCATTGTCAATAAATACTGTACAAGACAACACATTCAATGGGTCTTGTTTCAATTGTGTAAATTCAATCATATATCAAAAATATTGAGTTTATTTGCAACTCACTGTATTATAGGGAACAGGCACACTGTAGCAAAGAAATTGAAACGTATAATTATGTGAAAATTTGAATTGAATGGAAGAATTAGATTTGAGAGAACGAATCAGGGGCTTGCAACCGAAGATTTTTGGACGACAGAGAAACGTATGCAAATTCCACTCGTTGACGACGTAATATCTCATACAAACTTGACTTCTATTCTATCATACCTTCCTAATTCCAATATTAAACATATCTTACGTTTATATGTATATATCTTTCTATTACGATATTAAGTTATAAAAGGTAATTAATTACTCGCTCTTCATTAATTAAGGAATTACTACCAACATCACTTATTGTAAACCAAATTTAAGTAGCACCAACTATACATTTTTGATGAGGGAGTTGGGAATACTTGCTCTCAAATGAGTAGACGAGCTCTAACTGACGTTGTACATTCATTACATTTAAATTCTGAACGCCTACGCAACACAAAATTTTCTACTTGCTTGCGAATTAAATAGTATACTAATTTAAAGCAAAAAAAGCCTAAAATATGTTCTCACAATACTATATTATAAAACTATCTTTCAATATACTCTTTCAATAGTCTGCTACACTGCCATTAAATATAACCTGTTAATTCTACCGAGCCACTAGGACTAACTTCAGCTCTTCATTGCATTGTGCAACTTAACAATTTTTTAAGGCGGATAATGCTTTCAATGCTGTACTCAGGGAGTAAACATTCAAGTTTGTTTATTATTGTACTATTAGACATATTCTGCTGTAAAAAATAGATTTAGCAATATTACCGACATATAGCTAGGTTTGAAATTAACACCGGTCGTTACAAATAGGTGTGTGACTTAAAATACAACAATTATGCATAAACAAAAAAAATCAAACCGCGCTGAAACGGTCCACCAGTAGTGGAAATAGGAAAATTGGAAACATACTAAAATCATTAGACTAGAAAATAAGTCAGGTTTTCGGGGGTCAAGTCAAGTCCATTTTGAGGAAAATGGGTCATTTTGGGGCGAAAGGGGTCGCAGGGGTAATCGAAAACATGACAACTTTTTGTTTTATGCAAAAGTGGGGTTTAACCTTAAAAGGTCAATCTGAGCTCAAAGATTCATTTCCGGGTCAAGGGGGCTTTGGGGTCACATAAACCATAATAAATTTTTGTTTCATGTAAAAGCATTGTTTGACCTTGAAAGTTTATTTTAAAGAAAAGTAGTCATTTTCGGGCCAAGAGCCGCTATGGGGCCATTTAAACCATGATAACTTTTCGTTTTTGCAAAAGTAGGGTTTGACCTTGAAAGGTCAATTTGAAGTTTAGGGGTCATTTTGGAAGTCATTAGGAGGCCACCGACAAGTGCACCTTATACAAATGTTGTTCCACTAAATAAAAGGAACAACTCTTCTAAGGGTCATTTCCATGTTGTCATAGAATGATATCTTTGACCTTGACCTTTGACCCCCAAGGGGTTCACTTCCGGTCAAACTAAAATAAACTTGAACTGAGTCGGATAACAAGAAACTCATATCCAAAAACCGCTTTGAGATTTGTTGAGTAGTTCCTGAGATATAAATTATACTCGGACGGACGGACAGAGCGAAAACATAAGTAGCAATTGCTTCTCTTCCGTTACTAATAAATAAGACTCAATAAATGAAACTCATTCTGGTTTGAATTAAAATTTTGTACTTATTAATTATTATTATTAACACAAATACTTATAAAAAATGTTTCCCGACCATTTTGAGCTTAGTCAGGCGTAAGGGATATGGCAAGACCCTTTGCAAAGGTAAACCTATTGAATTTTTCGGCCAGTGGTGAACGAAACGGTGAGCCTTGAGTATGTTACCGCTTTCTCTTTAGTTATTGTGAAAAGTCGTTTGCAAAAGTTGTTTATCACATGTAATTGAACATTTTTTTCAACTAAAGTTTTTCGCGAAAACGTCCGAAAAGAATTTTCTTTTATACAAGAAGAAATACCAAATGGCGCGGCTAAAAAGCTTCTCAGTAAATAACTGAATAAATAAAAAATGCTCAGTGTATTAAGCTGAACATGTTTTGTATGGCTTATTTTTTAGGTTGTCATAAACCCAAATGTTAAGTGAGACCTTCTGTCAGTGGTTATTTCGGCCAGTGAGTGGTTTAGCCAGCGAAACTAGTGAGCCATTTACCCAGTAAGCCTAGCGAGTTTCTCACATTGAGCCTGGTTTCTGCCACTGGCCGTTTGAGCCTGCGGAGCCTTGTGAGCTGTGTGAGCCTTTCAGTAATACCCGTTACAAACACCAAGCAGATTACTGCACACAAGTTTTATTCGTCATCAGGTATATTTTTTGAGCTTTTTCAGGGTCGCCTTTTCGACTTACATAAATACTCAGATAATAAATGTTAAACAAATAAGCCCGTCCTACGAAGTGAGGATTCCTAATTTATTTAATACGAGGCTTATTTAATTTTAAAAGTAAAAGTACGCTGCTCAATTTTTTTATCAATATTAATGGGGTGCCCATATGGAGTCCCATAGATATAAGGCGGAGGGGTTTTGTGTGACAATCCAAATTCCTCTCTCACTATCAGAAATGTTTTCCATGTAAACTGCCCTGTCTCACAACACTTCTTCATTCTTAAGAGTCGGGTTTTATTAAATAGAATAGGTAAGCAATTGGCAATACAATTTTTGTATTAGTTCATTATTTCAGTAAACTGCTCGTACCGATTATTGCCAAAACGAGTACTGAAAAATGAGGTCTTCTCAAGCATCGGAATGTTACAAATATTCATAACAATTAATATTCACTATATTCATTCATATCAGCACGCTTGCTCTAGAACTGAATTAATTTAATTGTAATTTCCGTATCCTCGTGTCCTGGTACGGAATTTGTTAGCTAGTCTTAAATATATTGTAAACTTAACTTAAGTATAAGTACAGTTATCGTGGAGGTTACTATAGTCATAACATGTTTAAAGCCATAAAACATGTTTACAATCCCCATCTTCAGTAGCTGAAATATGGGGAATCAGATTCGGGGTGCTGATTAAAGCGCAATTTAAATATAAAAGTTAAAAAATGTCACAATTAATAATTAGGATTTTAAAATTGAGTTTTGAAATCAAAATGTAATTTTAAAGCTATCGAATTAATCAATTACAATTATTATTAATCGGCTTTTTAATAATTCAATAATTTATTTATTTGTCACTTATTTCAATTTTACTAGTTCAAATACACTAGTTTCGTAAACTTACTATAATTAAAAAAAAGTGTTGCAATATTCGGGACCTGAAACTGCTATAAAACTTTTGCGACGTTCTCTTGCTACAAACGATTGTTTTGTGTTTTGGCGACAATGGCACAAATACAGTAAACCAAATTTACAACAAATAATTAAATAGTACAATACTAAAGTTTTTATGTGACCGAAATATGCCATCCTAGCGCATGCTCGGCGTGAGCCTCACTATTCTAATTTATTGAATAGAATAAAACCACTTACACGGAAAAGTGCGGCCATTAAAATAACACATAATATATAAATATATATGATAATTAATTTCCTTGTTCTAAATTCTACTTGATCTTTCAATTATATGTCCACTCGAGTAGATATGGCTTGTTGTGCTGACTTTGTTACATTACGCACTATAAATTCAATTCAAAATAAAAACAGGCTTTCAAATAATACTAGAACTCACTCCCAAATACTTAAATATTATTTATTCATCAAGATTGCTACACCAGTCGGAGCGGAAGGGGTAACAACTTGGGATTGGCGTCAAGGAATGACACGTGACTGGCTACGCAACGACCATTCGATTGGCGTCGTTTAGAGCTGTAGTAAATTCAATTACTCCAGATTGACACGTTTTCGCCATGTCTAAGTCTGCTACAAGTTCGACATCAAAAGTATTGTCCTTCGATACGATGTCCTACAGCTCTTCGATAAGTCGTTTAGTGTTGTAGGTAATATCGAGTACCAAGGGCACGGGGTTACCCAGGAGCTTATCACTGTTCACCAACTTCTTGTTCCAGACACAGGAAAAGATAAAATCGACAGGATACCAAAACTGCTCGTCGATAGTCCAGTTGCCGAATTCGTCCATTCCGCTCGGATTGTCGTTGGAAATTACAAGAACTCCACTAGCAACGAGGAATAAAATTCCTTTGGCCATGATTCGAATCTGAGCCCTTGGGATGGCCGTGAGGAGCTGATTGTTACCGTCTACTGTTTGCCCGCCACTTCTCACAATTCCGTCGACAACTTTCTTTATGTCGGAGTCCATTCTACATAAGTACCACAAATTAGCCATGTCAGTATCGCTTACTTATATGTGCATGTGGAAAGTGTATCCAGTGTGATAAAGGATGCATACACTTCAAATTTGGCTGACTTATTAGGTTAGTCAATTCCTTTTTTTACTTTTACAAACACGCCGAAACCGCACCAAGAAAATAGAGCATATAAACTTTACAATGAGCTATTGTGAGCGTATACAGCCCAATTGACACATTTGTTACAAATTTTCACTTTTTGTTTTGTCATTTAGCTGCTGCTTTTATTTTCAGCATAAATTGTTGAAATTTTGAAGATTTTCAGAATCCAACCTTAACGAATGATTGGTTGTGCGTGCGTAACAAAGGGAGTAATCAAGAGTTAAAAAAACGAATGGCACTGAAGCATTCCTACCCTTTTTCAGTTGCCTAGCTCCCAAACATTTGCGTTCAGAAGTGTTTAATAATGAAAAACTTCTCACAAGAAAGGGAGAGACGTGGAAGTATTGGAAGTAATCTTGTATTATGAGGGGTGTGTTTGGGTAGTTGTTACAACTTACATTAGTTTCTCAAATTCTGCGGGCGAAATAAATTCAGTCTCCTCAACCTTGGCGTGCAAGTCGTTGATGTCATTATGCTGATCGCGCAATTGATCTTCGTTCATGACCGTCTTGATATAATCTTGGTAATCAAAGGCTGGCTCGAGTGTAGATTCACCGTTTACAACAGGGCGGAATTGTCGCACGTCAACTTCAATAACTGGGTCATGCTTTGCGCCGGCGTCGCTCAACTTCTTCAGTGCCACCTTGAAATCCTTGTGTTCCTGAGCTGCGTAGGTTTTACTGTTGACATAGTTGAGAGTGTAGACAACAATAATTTTGGACGGCTTCTGGTCTTTGGGAAGTTCCAAATTTTCAAGCCTTTCCGCTTCTCCGTAGATGTAGGTGCTTGTGTTGCCTCCCGTAGATGCAACAACAAGCTCGATAGCAATTTTGTCGGCAAAAACATTAGGTAAAAGGTCGTAGACATACTCAAGTGCCTTAAAGACGGCGTTTCCCTCGGCGATCCACCTGTTGACGTAGTCAGCCGGCGTGTAGCCCGCTGCAATGTACACACTCTTAACCGTGGCATTTGTAATGTAGGTGAAGATGTAGGCGTTGGTGGTAGGAACTATGCCAAGAGCCAAGTAGATGCTGAGCCAGGCGAGGGCTTTGAATGGAGCCATTGCGATGTAGTGGTGGATGAAGCAACTATGAGATGAGAACCGTGTTTCAGAGCGTTTTACAGAGTGGTTTTATAATGGGTAATTTTGAATTTTTGTTGTAGGGTGTTTCTAATAGGTAGTTTGAATGCCCCTTTTGTAGTAGAGTGTTTCTGACGACACTGAACGCGTCAGAGAGATTTTGAAGATAGCAACGTTTGCCTACTGAAAGCTAGCATAGAGAAAGCATATGTTTTTGATTCTTTTGCTTGTGTGTCCGACTTTGACTTGATTAGTAACGGACTTTTGTAATTCTAGCAAAAACCCGGAAAGATCCATTTTCCCGGTGTTAGGGGATAAACTCGCATTATTTATTTTAACTTTTATTTATTTTAATTTATGTAATGTTCAATCTATGGGTTTGGGTGGCGGCTGGTTTTTGTTCTAAAGTGCAATTGTAGTTTTGAAATGCAAATGCAATTGTAATTTTGAAGTGCAGTTGCTAAACACCGACGGAACCATAGAAAAAAGGCAATTACCTTGGAGAATGCTTTTTTTAGTTGAATTCCTTTTGACCGCGCAATTTGAGAGCCTTATATGGCTCGACCAAAAGTGACCCTTAAGAGGTCCAAGAAAACACAAAATGGGGGAATATTTCATGAATAGTAAATTTTGATCTGAAATCAAAGATAGTCATGAGTAAAATATGTAATTTAGCATTTTGCCTCAATTCGCGGCCTTTTCATTGGAAGTTGGAAAATAATTCCAAATTTTAAATATTAAAAGTATATAATATATATAAATATAATTTCAAAAGTAAAAGTAAACTACGCGCTAGATACTACGCCTATAAGGAAAATAATATTGTCACGCCCAAGAAGTCATCGACCCCTTGGACGCGACATCAGTAGTTATCTTAGTTAGTTGCACACTTATTTGCAGACGTGTCTGAATAGTTGTAGTCTTATCAGTTCTGTTTTCCTCGTAGAGGTCATTGTCGATTCGACTGTGTTGTGTTGGAACTGCCCATAAATAGGAGTGTTATAGTAGTTTGTAGAGGTCAGTCAGTCCCGAGTCGACATTCGTTCACTACCCTGCCACTTTGCCTTTAGTTTATTGGACTGTCATTGACCTCTTCTTGACCTTTTTTCACCTTTGTTAATTGACGTACAAATAAAAGAGTATTTGTACACTTGATCGATTGGTCACTCTACCGATTGTTGCTAAACAGCCCCCTCATTTTCCCTTCAAGCCCCAAGTCGTTACGTCACCAGTATCCCGTGACAATATCAAATCACCACCGAGAGTGATTTTGAAACATATTTTGAATAAAATCTCAACTATTCCTACACATAATCTAGTTATAAATTATCAAAAAGTATTCGTTTATTATTTTGTGTACTCAGCTAGCAATTAATTTTTTTCATATTCTAATTATTTTATCTCATGAATCAAATAAATTGACCTTCCGGCGTAGTTTAATTTGAATTGAATGAAAGAAAAATGAAGGTTTGAGGATCAGGGGCTTTCAACGGAGCTAACTCTACGACACAGAAACGTGCGCAAGTTCTACTTGTTGACGACATAATTTTTCATACAAATTTGATTTCTATTTTTCCTACCCGTGCCTACCTGAACATAAACTATCTATTTTGTACTGTATAACATAATTATATATACATACATTATAGTAATGATTACTTATCTCATTACTTATTACTTGGCGTAACGGCTAACTTTCAATGTTAGTTCCACTATAGCAGCGCCAACATATTTTTAACATGAAGCATTTGCGAGATGGCTTCTGAAAACGGAAGCACGTATTCCATTGTATAGGATTGTTCAAACATAACATCATTACTTATAATGAAAATAGTGTCTTACTGTGCTAACTTACAATAGCATCTTACATTACTTTCCTAAATCCTATCTTACATGTCTAACCCTCGGTCACTTACTACTCTTTAAAACACTACTGCACAACGACAGAACTTTAACTTTAACTCCTTTGTTTCATTTTAACGTAACTTGCAGCATGTGAACTTAACTAAACTTATATTTTTATGCAGGCGGATCATAAATTCAATAATTATAAATACACTGATAACACAGTTACGAGTAACACATTCAATATATTTCTATAACATTACAGAAAAACTACCCAAATTAAGTTTCGCGATTAGCAGACTCCAGCCACTCTCCAAAATGATAGGTTGTTTTTCTAGCTGCACTAGCTGTACTTTTTCCTATCCGCTGTATGTCCGTAACAGTTGTACAAAAACTCTTTTGCACCCAACGAATACTCCTTGTCCGTCTCCACAGATGGGTATTTGTACCCAAAAAATCTTCTCTTTAAAAAATTAAGCACGTGAACAATTATTTACTTCTATACTTGGCCTTGACCTTGGTAACCCTTCTCCATTTTCCACCATTTAGATGACCCCTAAAACGGAAAGATAGGGTTTTCGAGTTTTTGCTATTTTCATATTAAACAGTTGTAAACGCACCTAACCTATTTGTTGTAATAATATGATTTTTTCATATTCTAATTATTTTATCTCATGAATCAGATAAATTGACCTTCCGGCGTAGTTTAATTTGAATTGAATGAAAGAAAAATGTAGGTTTCAGGGAACGAATCAGGGGCTTGCAACGGAAGCTAACTCTACGACACAGAAACGTGCACAAGCTCTACTTGTTGACGACATAGTTTTTCATACAAATTTGATTTCTATTTTTCCTACCCGTGCCTACCTGAACATAAACTATCTTTTTTGTACTGTATAACATAATTATATTTATTCATAACATTATTTACTTCTATACTTGGCCTTGACCTTGGTAACCCTTGGCCATTTTCCACCATTTAGATGACCCCTAAAACGGAAAGATAGGGTTTTCGAGTTTTTGCTATTTTCATATTAAACAGTTGTAAACGCACCTAACCAATTTGTTGTAATAATATGATTTTATCCATTACCTGTTTTGTTTGTAAGATTTTTAAGGGTCATTTGGCAATAATAGGGTTTTGATTCAAACAATATTATCTTAAATTTCGTATTAGACGTTTTTGGTCATTCATGACTTGGGGGTAATTCACAATACAAATTCTGCCTTACTTTATTTTTGAATAAATGAAAAGGTTTTTTAGATAGAACAATGTAAAACAACAAAATGTATTTGACTTAAATTATTATTATTATTTAAATTATTCGATTTTTTTTCTATTTGACTATTCATATCTATAAACGGATGAGACCTAAACGGTGCAATACTCAATAATGCATTACGTGATACACACACATGATATTATATAAAAGTGCTTTTTTGTTGGCCGTGCATACTCAATGTAAGTGGCCGGTCGCACAAAAGCCATCTATAATACGCTCTCAAGGTCAATTTTTGTTTTATAGAAATTAAAAAGTTAGGATGTTTTCGGTGCCCCCGTCACCCCGTTTACCCCTTGACCTCCAACAAACATGTCAATGGCAAATTACCACTATTTTTTTTGCAACAATTGCGTCCTGATGTGGTAACTCTACGCTTTGCTATCATTTGACATAGAAGTGAGGTGCTAAAATAGAGGTGGTAAAAAAAAGCGCAACTTGACGGTGATGAGGTGGCAACTTTTGAAACAGCCGTTTCAGGTCTGTAAACCAATTGAGTTTGGCAAATTTACTTGCCCAACGAGCAAAACACTTGTTGATGTTGGTTTTACGTTGACAACATTGGAAAAAATACCTCTTCATACAAGCAATACGCAACAATTTACGCGAAAATTGCACAATAAAAGAATAAAAACTTTTTGTAGACATTGGGATCAGATAATTACTGTTGTAATTTTGGCAAAGCACAGTGCAATTTGGCTTATACGGAGTACTACAAAGGTTTGCAGAGTGCTACTGGAATCTCTGCAACTGTGGGCTCATACTAAAATGAAATAACTGACTACTGCTAGAAGGAGTTCTACCTTTAGGTATAATGCATCCGGCATGAGCAACCACATGATATATTTCTCACGATATGTTTTTTACTCAAGATAGTGTTACCGCGACAATTTTGTCAACTGGAACCGGTAAATATAACATTGCAAAAGGTATTAAATCGGCCGATTTTCGACGAATTATACAAGATTATGGTAACTTAATATTTCACTTCAACGTAGACAATTTATTCATCTCTAGTTCACGCTTCAAGGCAATATATCGGTTGCATACCAATTGGATACTAAAATTACTGTGAGACACGTCAGGTACTTTAATCAGTATCTGGTAACATTATGTAGATAGTTACGATGATATATGATTTTTGGAAATGAGTTTTAAGTATGTGGATGCAAATGATGTATTATCTTCACTGTGTTCACTGCAAAGGCGAGGCCAAAGCCAAAAAGATCCGATATTCCTTTTCATGAAAATTTGCATTGAGAAAATTGTGTTTGAGTCCAGCAGAATAACATATCCTAGTTATCCCAAGATAGTTGCTACAATACTCGAAGGAGAAAGGGGGTGGAGCCTCATCGAGCCAAAGAACCTCGCCCTTCTTGCACACTACTCACGCCTCGTGCTCTC
>JAQFYP010001694.1:0-14675 GCA_034694865.1 Bilobella braunerae
ATATTTAACCGGAGTTTGGCGCTAAACCACCCCAGATGTATACCCCAACTATGTGTAAAATATGGCGCCTGTAGCTCTAGCGGTTTTTGCAGGCATTGGTGACAGACAGACAGACAGACAGACGAACGATTTTATAGTATAGAAGAAGATAGCTTAATCTTTCTTTAGTTGCAATTACACCAACTAGAAATAATCATAATTTTAATAAGGAATCATATGTTTATATTACTAACCATTTGTACATTAAGTTAATGCAAATGTTGAAATATAATTCAATTGATTGATATTGGTTACTATTATCGCCTTAAACCAAGAAGCCGTCCTTCAACTCTATGTAAATTTTTATTTCTTTTTTTGCAGTGCACTTTTTGTTTCTTATATTTTTATATTTTTATTTCAAATATACACATTAATTTAGAACCATTTTAAAACATTCGTAACTTTGTGCAACTATTTGTAAATTTTCAAGCTTTTCCGTTTCTAAAAAAATTATGGCTCCACATATTTTCTGGAAAGTATGTGGAATGCAAATGGACACTAGTTGCACTAATATGATCACTCTGAATTTTATTTTTTTTGCTTGACTGCAGTTCTTGTCAATTGAAATTATTTTCATATCACAACAATCAAAACATGACACACAGGAGGGTAGTCTTTAGGACTAACTCGAGAATAGTAAAAAAAAAACCTGTAGGGTAATTTCCATATTCTTGAATGTGCATCCTACTCAAGAAGTTTTGGGCATACCCAAGGTCAGAGGTACGATAGTTCCTTAATAGTAAAGTCAACAGTGAAGGTTTTTCTTTTCGGCTGATTGGTGATTCAAACCCACCTTTTCAGTCTGGAGAGAAACAGAAAGCTCTTAACTGTTAGATTAACTCGGCTAACTGCATGATGCATTAATATAAATGGCTAGCAACTGAATTCTTGCTAGTAATAAGATACAACATTAACACCATGTTGATTACTTGTTGCTTTACTTAAACCTAAAGCTATTAACTAGAATTCTACTTTTGTAAATGGAAATTAAATTGTTGAGAGCGAACGTGAAGTGACTACATAATCTAATTTCCAATAAATTGTTTAGCTGTTTTGTAATTTATCGTCATCAAAATTAGAAACTTCAGTTCGAACTGGATGATTTACATAATTTAAAATTATTGCTTAAGTAGTAAAAACTAAATCAATCGGTAACAGTTTCTACAGAAAATCAAATTTAAAATAACAAAAATGTAAAGTAATTATAAAGTTGAATCATGCAGAAAATTATTAGTTGGGACCAATTTTACGTTGTGCTAAAAGGCAGTAATTTTATAGGTAGTTAATATCGGTTAAATAGATGTTTAATTCCTCTCGAAATCTAACCCATCCCCATGAATTCACTCGTATTGCAATAGCGTGAGATGCCAGTTCTTGTGTATTGTGCTGTGAAAAACCCAATTTTACTGACTTGGTGACCCGTTATTGATATCATTTCTCTAAGTGAGTGACTTTGTTTTAAAATTTCTCCGATTTACATATTGTCCGCTTTGTTGGATTTTTGGTACTTTGGGTTTTTTGTTTCGGGGAATCTTAGTAATGGATAGAATTGCCTAAATCATACCACAAACAACTCATAGAAAGGAAAGAACCGAAAACTCAACAACAAGCCAATTTTAACTTTAACTTAACCCTAACAATGTCTCAACTCTATCTTAACCATATTTTAGTGAAAAGTCATTGTTTTGTTTCTGTTTTATTAGTGCCTGTTTACTAATTGCCTGAACTTAAAATAGCTAGCTTATAGCATTAGCAGTTTTATCATCTAGATTATTCCAATATTGCACATACCTATACTTAAAAGTTCGTAAACCATATTGTGACTACCATGTATGCAATTTGACGTTGGGTATTGTTGCAATTCCGAAACCTTTTCGTAATAACAATAAAAATCAAGCTTTTATTTTGATAATTTTGGACGCTGCGCAAAGCACTTAAGCTTAATAAAAGCTTTAGCACTAAAGTAAATTTGAAAAACTGAAATTTTGGAATTTTAAAAATACAGTGAAATTCAGTTCAAAATAAAAATTAATTATTTTAAACATGATAGGTAGCAGTATTGATTAAATTTTTTTTGAGTTTCAGTTTCAGTTTGTATTTACGCATGGACTGCGGGAGTGGTATGGGATGTAAATAGTAAAAGATACAAAAGTCTATAATTTCACCACTTGAACATGCTATACAGCTCACAAATGAAGGCAATGTGTTCTGCGATTTTAGTTTGAAATTGTTCAAAAGAAAATACTAGACAGCATAATGTAACAGTTATGCCCATAATACACGAAAAAGATAAAAATAAATTGCTTCTTGTTGTCAATGTCTCAGGCCCGGAATTTGAAAATTTTGTATGGAATCCTCTACTTTGGATTTGAAATGTATGGTCAAATAATTCTTCACTTTTTGCGTACACATGGGAATGAAAAAGTGATTGAAACCTTTTTGTGCAGGATGTTGAGTCTATCCCATTGAATCAAAGAGAGACCAAATACTTTCAGTTCAGGATGAAAGTGATCTTTGCCATAATATATGCCACTATTTTTAACATTTCGTGCAATTCGCATGTACCATTGATCGAGCATGGATGGTGTACCAGTCAATAGTGTTTTATTGCATTTGAGCAGTTGTCGTTCCAGCGAAATATTAAAGTTAAATTCAGACTTAGCCATAGGCAGACACAAGAACTTTGGTAGCTTTGCGTTGGCTTCCGCGCTTGCACTGGACGTTAAATTGTACTTAAACTTGATTTTAGCTTTGATACCATCTTCAAAGTCCAGGTACTTGACAAGATCACATGCCATATTCAGCACACCGACATTGCTAGGGGAGGTCCAATTGCCTGTGTAATAATTCAATTCTTGTTTTAAGTTATCGCGTGTATTTGAACTTGAAATGATTAATGGCAATAAGTTAAATTGTCAACTATAACTTATGTAACAAATGTAACAAGTAAACTGGTAGCGTAACAGTGTATATAGCAATGGCGCAAATTTTGCCTTGCAAGCAATGTTTAACGTCAAGACATTACACGATGTTAGTGGACTTACCTATTGACTTCATTTTACTGAGGGAAAATTTTAAGTAAAAGTTTTCCAAATCAAATGGTGTCAACACAGTATAGTTCATTGAAAGTGCCTGCTCAATTGTCGTCAAACCAGCTGCATCTGTCGGGGTAGTTAGTTTTGACGTAACTCCACTTTTGTAGGCGGTGACAATTATAAGTGACATACAGACAAAACACGTGACCACAGTTTCAAACCCTCGCATTTCTCTCATCCCTGCTGTGAGACCCATATCTTGTTCCAGTACTACTTTACTCACAAAAAATGTAGCGCTCTCGTAAATTTTTAAATGTCGAAAGGTTAATTGAACATAAGCTACTACAATAAGTATCGTGAGCACTCCAAATATCCAAACCTCGGTGAGAAATGGGGTTAATAGGTATGCAAAATTTAGCCGGAATGAAATGCCGTCACATGTCAGAAAGTTATACGATACACTTTTGGTCATCCATAAATATGAATCTTGGTTTTTAAAAGCGGGTTCGGGGAAGAAAGTATATTCGGGATGTATTTTGATATATATGTGAGGCCACTTGGTGTTCACTTTCACTGAACTTGGAGCTGGAATAGCATGAGTTATTTTGAAGCGAGGCATAAGGGCCCCAATGACGCTAGTAAGGGAATATTTTACAATTGGCTGTCGAAGCCATGTACCATTGACTATGCTTTCCATTTTAAGTGGAAGGTTTCTCGAAGTTGAATGGAATGTCCAATCTTTAGGCCAAGTGTGAAATAGGAGTTGCAGAAAAGTTTGATCTAAAAATAATTTACATATTTTCAGGGAGCTAACATTGTATGATAACTTTGCATTTGTTGGCAGTCCTGGGTATTCTACAGTAAAGTTGGTAAAATTTTTATCAGAATACTCGTAATAGTATAGAGGAAATCCTTCGCGAAAATCTTGAAATACAACAGAACCTACCCGTATTCCTGGTTTATTTAGTGCAACATAGTATGTATAACGGCTGTAGCAGAACCCAGCCACAATATACAACCACGCCCACGAGCAGAGACTAATTTTACTGTAAGGATGGCCATAAGCAATGTCATTAGGCAGTTTGGTATAGTGCAAATGTACAATTAAGTAGCACTGAATTTTCAAATAGGGCCACAGGTTGAACGAAGTATTAGGGTTTCTATTATTGTATACACTTATAGCCACCGAAGTATTTGAGAGGTCAATTGAATGAGATCTCAAGTTTAGAATATCAATCTGACAAGTTCGAAAAGACGAAAAATCAATGGGAATTGATTCACAGGAAAATATGACAATATTCAGAACTATTGTGATACACACGGTCACGAGGGACATAATTATTGAATTAGATTTCAGTCAGTCTACCGTTTAACTACTATTGTTATTGATGGAGAGCTTGAATATTTGTTCTAAACTTGACTCAATTCTCTATATTCAATCATAGGATTATTCGAACTTTTAAAAGAACCGTTTTAAAACCAAAAGAAATTAAGGTAAAATTTTACAATTTTTAGTTATTTTGCTATTAATTAATTTAATTTTTTATGAATAGAATTTGTGTCTAAATATCAAACTGGAAAATGTAGTGCTGTAGTTTAATTCAATTTGTGTTTACAATTGTTTCCGTAGTGATAAATAATGACCTTGCTATTTGAATTTTCCACTGCTACACAAATATACCTTTGCTTAAATGTCAGAAACACAATCCTATATCGAATTTTATACACAGACAAACATCACGCGGCCAATTTACAATTTGACAAATTACGCTAAAAAACAAACTGTTTGAAACAAATTGCACATCCGTCGATCATCATAAATTTTTGTTGCTTTAACCTTTCAAAGTAGAAATTAACTTTTAGTTCGGACGAAATGTTTACAAAACCCAAATTATTCAAGGAAAGTTGATGCTTAATATATGCTTGGGAACAAGAAACCACAGAAAGATATAATTATTGATAATACCTACCAGCATGACCATGACCATGATATGTCTTCCAACAGTAAATATCTAATGGAACATCTACAGATAACCCGCTTCGTGGCTTTTCCGCAGTTGATATGTAGGACATCACCTGAATTTGACGCTGATTAGTAATTACTAAAGCAAAACCTGTTTGGCCCGATCACTACTGGTTAAAAAATTATGATTAAAGTAAATAAACAAAATGTGTTTTTCTAAGCTGGTTTTTGTTGGTTTATTACTTTTTTAGGCCTAGGATTTCTAGGTGTTTGTAGAATTGACAATTGTCAATTCGAATTAATTGTAATTAGTTGCGCCATCTAACGGCGGTTTTCCTAATCCTAATTTCTAAAAGTGTGTCTTGCCGACTAAAAACGTTTTGTCAAAAAATTAATTTCCTTATCTTAATTTTGTGTCGTTTTCTCTTCAGTTATGCGCTAGCCTGCCTCCCGTGAACATCTCAATTTCTAGCGTCTAACTCACCATTTCTAAACCGTTTTGATTTCAATTGAAATCTGTTCAATTACCTAACAATATGTGTTTATTTCTTTGCGAAATCTGATCGATTTCCCTAACTAATCACAAAATAAATGGGTTTAAATCCCCGCAAAATCTGATTTCAGAGATTTGCCCTTTTTTCCATTTTGTAAACTCCATTTTTTTTACTAAATAAGAAAACACAGTTGGCAGTCGTCGTCGTGAGGCGCACGGCGAAGACAACACCAACTTTTTTCTGTTGATTTACATCAATTGCCCCGTGGCCTAATGGTGTGAAGCCATAAACTTGCCATAAGCTCGAACATAAACGTCGCGGTTCGTATCCCACCAACTTCAATTTAAAAAAAAAATTCAACAAACTTTTCAAAATGGCTGATTAACTTTGTTCTAACGATTTAGTAGATTTCCTAATTGTGATTTCTATTAGTCGATCAATCAATCAATCAACCTGATTTCAATTAGTTAATTACAATGAACAATTACGTACGCTGAAGCTAACTTTGACCTTGAAATTGCCCAAAAGTCTATTACTAATTAGTTAATTATGATTAACAATTAATAATAATTAACTTTTGAAAGTTTAGTTTTACATGTAAATAGGGTTTCTTACGTACGCTGAAGCTACCTCCAATTGGCTCAAATCCAAATTTTTTTTAGCTATTTAAATCATTACTTATTAGTACACCCGTCTTAGGACGGGCTTCTTTGCTATTTTTTAGAATTCTCACTTCCGAGAATTTGTACATTTTTTGGATTTGCAAAAGTGTTGTTCCCTAAAGCCGTCCCTACGTGTCAGGGGTCAACCAATCCCGTTTCGTCAACATTCGCGTAAGGTCAAAGTCACTTCAATAGTGAAACCGTCCTATCCAAACCCCAGAGCGAGAGCAACCTCCATCCTCCATGCACATTCTCATCATCAGAGGAAAGTGCCTCAAGGTCATCATGGTGGTCAACACGAGTGACCTTATCGGCCAACCACATTTGTGCCGCATCAATCCTGGATCCGAAACCGACTCCATCTCTATTTTTCCCTTAAAGACTTGCCCTACTTTGGACTGTGGATGCCCTTATCTTCCTGTTGAGAGGATAAGGAAAATACAAATCAGATCCAATAGGCGAGAGATAATTCTGAAAACCCAATATAAGCTAACGTCATAAGTTATAAAATTATGTGTTGCTGATTCTTGAAATATTCTATACGAGTCTCGATAACTGTTTTGTTTGAATGCATACAAACCCAGAGCAACACTTACTACATAATTTAAACATGGCAAAAAGCCAGAGTCTTGTGGTATGTAGGTTAACTTTGTAACCTTTTTCCATTCCATTACCATATGAATGATACGACCAGGAAGGTATGAAGTATCAGCCAATGGTAGATTTTGACTATCGTACTTCATTTTTTGGAATTTTTGAATTGTGGTTTCGAGGAATTACTTGAACGGAGGTCGGAAAAAATCTCCAGATATGTGGGCAATTGTCGAGCAGGAGTTGCTCGTGAAGTGTTTAAAAATAAAGCGTGATGTAAATTTGATTAGTTCAGATGCAGTTAACCGTAGTTTTAAAGTTGCGTGGCATGGATCAAGTCACGTAACTAGTGTGTTGAGTTTCATTGGACATCACAAACGTGTAAAGTGCATTAATGGAAGTCCTTAAGACGCTTGAAATCGCACCGTTTGTAAAAAAAACTTCTCGACTCGTGGTAGTGAACGGAAATGCAGTATGTATGTTTTGCGTAGCATAAATTTGGAGAAGCTCATCTTAGTAATTTATCAAGTCTTTGGTTAATTGCAAGAAAGTACCAAGGCTCTTTTACCAGCTTAAAATTTTCCAAAACTAATAATAAACAATTTTGTCGTTGTTTTAGAATTCG
The DNA here is from genome assembly GCA_034694865.1 of Bilobella braunerae. Taxonomy (NCBI): domain Eukaryota; kingdom Metazoa; phylum Arthropoda; class Collembola; order Poduromorpha; family Neanuridae; genus Bilobella; species Bilobella braunerae. The sequence goes on from JAQFYP010001694.1 coordinate 7,410, forward strand.
AATTTCAACATTGCACAATGCTGTTTTTAAAACATCCGGCTGGCCTTTTACCGAGTATAGCGATATCAGCTGTTCAAGTATGTATGATTCATCATCCAACGCCTTGAAATTAAAAATAAAAGTGTTGCAAACGTTAAAGTCTCTAACACATATGGTTGTAATATTTGAACTGTGTAAATGCGTTGCTGTACATATTTCTAGCACATTTCGCAGGACAATACTTTTTCATAAAATAAACGCCTTAGAAGAATACATTTGAAAAGCGGTAAGTTTAAAAAAACGCACTTTAGTATTAATTATTTTTTCCAATTTACTGTTAGATAATGTTGGAGTTCCCTGTGCAGAGTGTATCTCATCAAGGTTAGGATTATGCAGGCAATATTGACAATTGTTCAATTTGAACTAATTGGCTTCTCAGAAAGCTTTTAATTCATTTACATATTTCAGAAAACCAACATTAATTTATCGTTCAGGCGTGATGAAGTTCGCACCTTATTAATTATTAGGCCTGTAAAACAACGCAATGTTTCGGATAATGTGTTGTGTGCCTGTGCCCGCATTACAACATTTATGCAAATGAGTTTCTTCCCTTCCACTCCTTTTCCATGTTGAACAGCGGCCACTATAACGCTACTTTTTCTTAAATTTCTTGTCACGTTGAAGTTGGTTGCAAACGTACCACAATTATAATATTTACGCCAATCGATGAGTTTCGGCCTTCTTGGGTGGTGCTAAAAGTGTAATGGGGTTTGGAGTGAGTAAAAGTCTGAAGTGAAATTACAGTTTCACAGGTCAATCATGAAGCACAAATTTGTTTGACAAGAGGATGTAATAACTGGTATCAGTTTGCTCATGCTGAATTCGAATATCGATTTAATTTTTTTCGAGGCAACAAAAGGAAACTTATGTAAGTATTTTTGTCAAAAGATATATCACCAAAGAGGTTCTAGGGCTGCCACAAAATTTAAGTTTGGCGATTTTTTGCAAATAAATGACAATTAGGCGTAATGATCGCATAGGACATAAGCATTTTACTATTTTAGGTATATAGAACAAGGTTTTGTAATTTGCAATTTTTTAGATAGTATGTGGCCAAAATTTTAGTGCAGAACAATGTCAGCATGTTTACATTTCATTTCTTGGGATGCGTTCATTCCAAAGTGACTTGCAAGTGCAATTTCTACAAGTAGGTTGTCGCAATTGACAATTTGTTTGAAAACTTGATCTCTCACCCCTCAAACTTGTTTCATATTGTGAGCAAAAAATTTGTCTAATATTTTAATATTTAGAGGTCGCGCAAGGTCACTGACTTCAGGTGTGTTTGCATGTAAAAAATTGACTCAAATTGCAACTTTCCTCCGACATAACAATTAAACCGGACGTAAGAGATCAAAACAAAATGTCAATTTTAATTCAGTATAGTTCGAATCAATATGTCAAACGAGCCAAGTCTACATTCATGACGTCACAGTATGCTCCTCTTGAACATTTAAAAAATTCCAGCGTCACCACTCGACATTTTTTAGCAATTTCATAGATATGCATGAAGTTTCCCTATCATTCGGGACATCGAGTTTTAGATCCTATCCTATACACCAAAATTCTTCGACACAAAAATGTGGTATTTTCTAGAAGTAGTTGTATCAGGGAATTTTTGTGTTAAACCCAAGTCGTGCTGTTGAGGGAAATCATACGTCGAAAAAATTTGTATTCTACGCCAATTGAAGCAACTTTTGTAATAATAACTTCAACACTCGTTGCAACCTACAAAATTTTAGACGCATGGATATTCAAAGAATGTGCTTCAGCGGTTGTTGCATCAAATCGCATGATTGAGCATGCAAAATACGAACACAACTTTCATGACTTACAATGTATCAGTTTTTGATGACCCCTGTGTTTTGCGAAAGGACCTATGCAATTTGGTATGCCAAAGGGTCCAAAAAATACCCTGATGGGAAATTTCTGCTAATTCAAAATTGGCGGAGATATTCAGATTTGAAAATTTGGAATTGCATGGGGGAGACAGGAAGACTGGATTTCTCTTGCACATTTTTTTTTCTTTCGCTCACTCTTAAGATGAGAAAAGTGAATTTTAAAAAGGATGGACTTTAAATTGTGAAACATAAAATCGCCTCCAATGATCCCGTATCAGATGCTAAAATGTTTTTGAAATTTTCCAGGACAACAATTCCAATAAAGGGCTGGTGATTTATTCTTACTTGTTTTCGGTTACGTTGCATAGCTAGGATATATTATACAAAAAAGCATCATGCAATTTTGAATTTCACCTTAATTAACAGAGGCAATAAATCTTAGCTATTTTGCGTGAGACACTATTTTGTCTTGCAAATTTTTTTGCCATTTCCACTAGGGTTCGTCAACATGTTAGGAGGATTGTGGGTTGTTGTTGGGTTCCGGTCATGGTGGGGAGGCGGGTAGCGGTCGATTGTGGGGTTGGAAAAATGACTTGAGGCGAAAAACAGGGGGTTTTCTGCTGGAGGTTTAACGGGCTAGGCCCTCAACACTACTCCCACTTTTGGCAAGAGATAGGAACAACCATGATACGCTTACATCGGCCCCAGTCCACCCTCCGCAACTGCAACTCCAGGTGACACACGCATCTCCACTGCCCCACCTGACCTCCAATACCCCATTCGGGCAACGGATGTGGGAAACTTTTCGAAAAAAAATCACTTCCATAATTCACACCGGGACTTGAACCCGTACCCGTCCATGGCTTGAGCTCAAGGTTCTCACAACTTGGTCTGCGAGGGTTGGACTTAAGTCTTGGAAATCAATCAATCATTTTATTTGATTTAAGGCACGCCGAAATCAACATGAATACGGGAGTCTTTTTTAATTAAAAACTATATTTTGGAGTAGCTTGGTCCTATTGAGACCATTAAATCGAAAATCAATCAATCCATTTTATTGATATATGGCAAACCCAGATCAACATGTTACATAATTGCGTTAGTAAGAATATGAGAGTAAGAGTAAATTTATCAGTTACGTTACAAGCTGAACACAGCATAAGTCCACTATTAAATCGAAAATGATTTTTGGATTTGAATTTTATCTCAACAGTAAATCTGAAAATTCTTGTGTTCTCAAAAAACCATTCTCATAACGAATTTAGAACCTTTATCACGCATGTGATAAAACTGGTGAAATTAACTCATTCTAAAAGCATAACTGACAGATTTTAATTATATCCTAGTTATTTCGACTCAAATTTGTACATTTTGCAATCAACGCCTTTCTGTAAAAAATATGCTATCCAAGCGACAGTATTCTATTTTTACGTTAACATTACAAATTTCCACAATACTTCAAATTCTACCGTTGAAGTTTCAAGGAAACGGACTAAAAGTGCATGGAAACAGAAAAACCGCACTTCTAGCATCAGTTGGCATGGTTGTACAGTTTGTTCATATAATTTACTTTGCAATTTTTACAAAGAACCTTTCTAAAACTAGTTCCGACGTAAATTGCGCCTTGTTCGCGGGCATAATAGTTATTGTTTCAATTGGGGCGTTTAGCTTGATCTGCACAATGCACAATTACTTTTCAGAGCTCTCCGTTTTAACAAACAACTTACTACAGTTCAACAAAAGCACAGGTAAGTATGCAAAATATACGATAATCTAGTGCATAGATTATATGCAGTATAACCCAGACAAGGCAGTAACAGGCCATCAGTACAATTTGGCTGTACTCATTACACTGCCCGTATTTCAAAGCGTATAAACATTAAAGAATTTGCCGTAAAATGTTTATATTCAAACCTAGGAACCAAGCGACGTTTCACACTTGTTATCGTTTTTTATGAAGCGATTGTTTCAGGGTTGGCAGAAAGTTGGCAACGTGCGTTGTAAACATCGTTGGCAACGGTTGGCAATGGACCCTTTGTTGGCTAACGTTGGATTCGAATGATGTAACTTCCAATTTTTTGTTAAAAAGTGTTAAAAACTATTCAAAATTTGCAAAAGTTATTTGGTTTGGTGAAAATTAGTCTCCTGACTTAAAATTTTACATAGCCCAGTTGTGCCAGGATCCCTTTTTTTCAGAAAAATTAGCTCTATTATAGCAATGTTGTTGACAATTTTGCCTGAGTATTTCGAACCGACACAATTTGACACCATCTTTAGCGTGAATTAAACTGAGCAAAATGTCCTTTCAAAAATAACAATTTTATAAAATAAATTGCAAAAATGGCGCATTTCCGAAAATGAAACCAAAATTTTTGGCAACACGTTGCCAACGTTTCCAACATTTCCAACGTTGTTTTGCCGAATACAACGTGGTTTTGCCAACCCTCGTTCGTCTATACCCCACCTACTTAAACAAGAAGATTTTAAGACAAAACGAAACAATAATATGAATCTCAACTGTTTGAATTTCTAGCTAGAAAATTTTCCCCATCGTCAACAGTGGCAACTTTGTAAGAAATTACAAGAACAACTAAACTTACTAAACCGAAAGGTTTAGTAGCTAAACCTAGAACTTCATTTTTGGATTCCTTGCTAGCCAAATAAATCCGTCTAATGACATAAGGATTTTTAGTGTCTGGTTCCTTCTGCCATAGGTCATTTTTGTGATGAAATTAAGTTCCCGAGCAAAAAAGTTGTCCATTTCTAGCGTTAGAGTTTAAAATGCAGATAAGAATTTGTGGAAGAAACACACAAAAAGAAATAGCTTAGCCTTACTCGCACTCCCTGTTGATAGAGCGGTAAGTATACTAGTTTTTTATTTTCATGGTTTCTAGATCAAAAGCAATTTTGGCGAAATGAAACTTTGGAAACCATTCTAATTTTTGCATTATTCGGAGGATTGCCTCTTGTTGGACCTATATTCTATGTAATGTTTGTTTGGTTTACTTGGCAATTTGTGAATGCGTTTGTGGTTCTACTCTACTATCCCATAGTAGCCTTTGCATACTCGATTGCCGGACATTGCTTGTTGTTTGAAATGATCTTATTCCTTGTCTCCACTCATACTGTTCAATATTTAATGAAAAACTTAAAGTAAGCGTAATTGTTGACAAAAGTTGGCTAACTTTCATGAAATTGAAACTGATTTTCAAATTTCTGTTTCAAGTGCATTTACGATAGAGAATTTGGAAAACAAAGTAGTTCAAGAAGAATTGTTGCATAAGTGCATAGAGTATCGGACTTGTCAACTGTTAAATGATCTTCAGAATGTAGCATTTGGATCAATTTTTATTCCAGCCATTAAGTTGGCAACTTTGCTCGGATTTTGCATGGCCATTTATGCCGTTGTACTACAATACAATGCTTTAAACACCATCACCATGGTTACGTTCATCATGTTTATTTATATGACGTGTGCGGCAACTTTGCCGGGAGCTCTAATCATGTCAAATGTTTATAAAAAATCGTCAAAAATCTTGCTAGATTATACAAAATTAAGTCTAAGTGAAAATTATGTCGAACATTGGCAAATGATGTTGAAGTCGATGCCTACACTGAAATGCAAAGTTGGAATATTTTACTACATGGAGGGAAGGGCGAAGCTAACGATGGTGGATAACATTGCCCAAGGAGTAGCGTTTATGCTTATTTCACTGAAATAAAGTAACAAAGGTGTTGTCGAATTATTAGCAATTTTCGTCGCCAGCGAGCATTGTCCAAATTTTATGAAGTTTTTTAATTGATTAAACCCATTGTTCTTATGTTCGTTGAGGCTATGACACTTGTATAGCTCAAAGCTCGATTTGCAGTTAGTAAATTGTGAAATCGTAAATTAATAGTAACTAGTAATAGTACTATTTAAATAAATAGTATAGTATAAATATTAACTTTTAGAAGTAGAGTATGAGTGTATCACCTCATAGTCAATTATTTACACGTATTTTACCCATTAGGTAACGGAGACCCCTGTCCTCTAATGAGTTTACTCTAGTTTATAAAATAAACTAAAATGAAAATAATGAATGTGATGGATTAATTTGTTTTCTAGTAATTTCTAAACGTGAGTTATACTCCTTATTCTAAGTATTTAGTCAATAATTGTTTTTTTTTATATTGCGTTGTGGTCCCCTACAGGCACGTAGCCTATGGGACCCTTGAGTATTTAGTACAGAATACAAAGGTACAAGATTTGATTTTGGAGAACAATTCCGAATTATACTTATTAGAGTAAATAAAGAAATAGAGTGAAGAGTAGCTTATAACGTAATAAAGTTGACAGACAGTGTTGGAAAAAATAGTAAAATAGTAAAATAAAAATAAGTAACAATATGGCAATGCGCGGGCTTCAGCAACTCCTCATTCCTCCTCAGCACCCTACACCCTGGATGAAATCGTGCGCAACTCTGCATCCCTGTTGAAATCGGCTACTGCACGTTCCTTTTTCTTGGCGACGTATTGGGACATTTCATCTTTGATTTTGAAGACTGTAAGTGTCACCACAGACAGGGCAATGATGACCAGTAGCGGGCAAATTAAGAGAAAGTAGAATCGTTCGGCTTCTAGGTCCGAAGTCATTAAGGTGATTTGGTGAAGCAGGTCCTCCCGTTGACGGTCATTAGTAAACGCGTTCATGGCTTGGAAGAGGAGCTGATTATTATAAACGTCTTTATAGTTGTACCCATATTGCTGAGCGAAATTTGTCCCGGATCCAAAAAGCGCTTTGACCTCCGCTAAAAAGGAGGCCACTCCGGTCGGCGTTACTTTCGTCAAGATGTCGAATTTTCCTGCGTGGGTGTAAGGTGCCAGAGAAAGAAGGAGCAATGCTGCAACAGTGGCGGAGCACATTTTGCGGGTGTTTCAGCTTCTAGAAACAATATAATTACAATTAATTATAGTGTAGGGAGACTTAAAGCAAATTTAAATAAAGGTGAAATAAAAATCTCTATTGAGAATTAAAAGTAAGAAGTGAGAGTAGTGTTCAAGTGAGTTAATTTATGAAAGTAAAGACAAGAATGAGAAAATGAATTTCTATGCCAATGTATTTATAAGTAACGTCGGGTATAGGTGGTTAAATGTCTTCTTGGAATTCCATTGCAATTTTGCGTTGTCGGCAGCAATTTCTGAATGCAGCAGCGATGTCATGCGATACAGTTCATCGTCCATGGATTCTGGGCCACCACGGAGAAGCGCCTTGAGTGAGGAATTTTTTGAGTGCGGGCAGTCAAGCAGAAGGTGGGAAATTGTGTCAAGGGAGCCACTGTTACACACCGGGCAACTCTCTCCTGGGTTGAGGGTTATGAAGTTGCCGTCGAAGGTTAGGTACCGGCTC